>JANJGN010004287.1:0-34760 GCA_026770705.1 Isurus oxyrinchus | reverse complement strand
GGTGAGTGTGTGGTGGGGAGGGGGAGTGTGTAGTGTGGGGCAGGGGGAGTGAGCGGGGGTGAGGGAGGGTGAGTGTGTGGTCTGGGGAGGGTGAATGTGTGGTGTGGGGGAGGGTGAGTGTGTGGTGTGGGGGAAGAGGAGTGTGTGGTGTGGGGGAGGGTGAGTGTGTGGTGCGAGCAGGGTGAGTGTGTGGTGTGGGGGAGGGGGAGTGTGTGGTGTAGGGGAGGGGGAGTGTGTGGTGTGGGGGAGGGAGGGTGTGGTGTGGGGGAGGGTGTGTGTGGTGTGGGGGAGGGTGTGTGTGGTGTGGGGGAGAGTGTGTGTGTGGTGTGTGGGAGGGTGAGTGTGTGGTGTGGGGGAGGGTGAGTGTGTTGTGGGGAGGGGGAGTGTGTGGTGTGGGGGAGGGTGAGTGTGTGGTGTGGGGGGAGGGGGGAGTGTGTGGTGTGGGGGAGGGTGTGTGTGTGGTGTGGGGGAGGAGGAGTGTGTGGTGTGGGGGGAGGTTGTGTGTGGTGTGGGGGAGGGTGAGTGTGTGGTGTGGGGGGAGAGTGAGTGTGTGGTGTGGGGGAGGGTGAGTGTGTGGTGTGGGGGAGAGTGTGTGTGTGGTGTGGGGGAGGGTGTGTGTGGTGTGGGGGAGGGTGAGTGTGTGGTGTGGGGGAGGGGTGAGTGTGTGGTGTGGGGGAGGGGGAGTGTGTGGTGTGGGGGAGGGTGTGTGTGCTGTTGGGGAGGGTGAGTGTGTGGTGTGGGGGACGGGGAGTGTGTGGTGTGGGGGAGGGTGAGTGTGTGGTGTGGGGGAGGGGGGAGTGTGTGGTGTGGGGGAGGGTGTGTGTAGTGTGGGGGGAGGGGGAGTGTGTGGTGTGGGGGAAGGGGAGTGTGTGGTGTGGAGGAGGGGGGAGTGGTGTGGTGTGGGGGGAGGGTGTGTGTGGTGCGGGGGAGGTGTGAGCGTGTGGTGTGGGGGAGGGTGAGTGTGTGGTGTGGGTGAGTGTGTGTGTGTGGTGTGGGGGAGGGTGAGTGTGTGGTGTGGGGGAGGGTGAGTGTGGTGTGGGGGAGGGTGTGTGTGATGTGGGGGAGGGTGAGTGTGTGGTGTGGGGGGAGGGTGTGGGGTGTGGTGCGGAGAGGGTGAGTGTGGTGTGGGGGACGGTGTGTGTGGTGTGGGGGAGGGTGAGTATGTGGTGTGGGGGAGGGGAGTGTGTGGTGTGGGGGAGGGGTGTGTGTGATGTGGGGGAGGGTGAGTGTGTGGTGTGGGGGAGGGTGTGGGTGTGGTGCAGGGAGGGTGAGTGTGGTGTGGGGGAGGGTGAGTATGTGGTGCGGGGGAGGGTGAGTGTGTGGTGTGTGGGAGGGTGAGCGTGTGGTGTGGCGAGGGTGAGTGTGTGGTGTGGCGGAGGGGGAGTGTGTGGTGTGGGGGAGGGAGTGTGTGTTGTGGGGGAGGGGGAGTGTGTGGTGTGGGGTAGGGTGTGTGTGTGGTGTGGGGGGTGGGTGAGTGTGTGGTGTGGGGGGAGGGGTGTGCGTGTGGTGTGGGGGAGAGAGTGTGTGGTGTGGGGGAGAGTGTGTGTGGTGTGGGGGAGGGTGAGTGTGTGGTGTGGGCGAGGGTCAGTTTGTGGTGCGGGGAGCGTGAGTGTGTGGTGCGGGGAGGGTGAGTGTGTGGAGTGGGGGGAGGGTGTGTGTGTGGTGCGTGTAGGGTGAGTGTGTGGTGTGGGGGAGGGGGAGTGTGTGGTGTGGGGGAGGGTGTGTGTGTGGTGCGAGTAGGGTGAGTGTGTGGTCTGGGGGAGGGTGAGTGTGAGGTGCGAGTAGGGTGAGTGTGTGGTGTGGGGGAGAGTGTGTGTGGTGTGGGGGAGGGTGAGTGTGTGGTGTGGGCGAGGGTCAGTGTGTGGTGCGGGCGAGGGTCAGTGTGTGGTGCGAGTAGGGTGAGTGTGTGGTGTGGGGGAGGGTGAGTGTGTGGTGCGAGTAGGGTGAGTGTGTGGTGTGGGGGGAGAGTGTGCGTGGTGTGGGGGAGGGTAAGTGTGTGGTGTGGGGGAGAGTGTGGGTGTGGTGCGAGTAGGGTGAGTGTGTGGTGTTGGGGAGGTTGAGTGTGTGGTTTGGGCGAGGGGGAGTGTGTGGTGTGGGTGAAGGTGTGTGTGTGGTGCGAGTAGGGTGAGTGTGTGGTGTTGGGGAGGGGGGAGTGTGTGGTGTGGGGGAGGGTGTGTGTGGTGTGGGGGAGGGGGAGTGTGTGGTGTGGGGGAGGGGTGTGTGTGTGGTGCGAGTAGGGTGAGTGTGCGGTGTTGGGGAGGGGGAGTGTGTGGTGTGGGGGAGGGTGAGTGTGGTGTGGGGGAGGGGGAGTGTGTGGTGTGGGGGAGGGTGTGTGTGTGGTGTGGGGGAGGGGGAGTGTGTGGTGTAGGGGAGGGGGAGTGTGTGGTGTGGGGGAGGGAGGGTGTGGTGTGGGGGAGGGTGTGTTTGGTGTGGGGGAGGGTGTGTGTGGTGTGGGGGAGAGTGTGTGTGTGGTGTGTGGGAGGGTGAGTGTGTGGTGGGGAGGGGGAGTGTGTGGTGTGGGGAGGGTGAGTGTGTGGTGTGGGGGAGGGGGAGTGTGTGGTGTGGGGAGGGTGAGTGTGTGGTGGGGAGGGGGAGTGTGTAGTGTGGGGCAAGGGGAGTGAGCGGGGTGGGGAGGGTGTGTGTGGTGTGGGGGAGGGTGAGTGTGTGGTGTGCGGGAGGAGGAGTGTGTGGTGTGGGGGAGGGTGAGTGTGTGTTGTGGGGGAGGATGAGTGTGTGGTGTGGGGGAGGGTGAGTGTGTGGTGTGGGGGAGGGGGAGTGTGTGGTGTGGGGGAGGGGGAGTGTCTGGTGTGGGGGAGGGTGTGTGTGGTGTGGGGGAGGGGGAGTGTGTGGTGTGGGGGAGGGGGAGTGTGTGGTGTGGAGGAGGGGGAGTGTGTGGTGTGGGGGAGGGTGTGTGTGGTGCGGGGAGGGTGAGCGTGTGGTGTGGGGGAGGGTGACTGTGTGGTGTGGGTGAGTGTGTGTGTGTGGTGTGGGGGAGGGTGAGTGTGTGGTGTGGGGGAGGGTGTGGGTGTGGTGCGGGGAGGGTGAGTGTGGTGTGGGGGAGGGTGAGTGTGGTGTGGGGGAGGGTGTGTGTGGTGTGGGGGAGAAAGTGTGTGGTGTGGGGGAGGGTGTGTGTGATGTGGGGGAGGGTGAGTGTGTGGTGTGGGGGAGGTTGTGGGTATGGTGCGGGGAGGGTGAGTGTGGTGTGGGGGAGGGTTTGTGTGGTGTGGGGGAGGGTGAGTATGTGGTGTGGGGGAGGGACTGTGTGGTGTGGGGGAGAGTGAGTGTGCGGTGTGGGGGAGGGTGAGCGTGTGGTGTGGGCGAGGGTGAGTGTGTGGTGTGGGGGAGGCGGAGTGTGTGGTGGGGGGGGAGTGTGTGTTGTGGGGGAGGGGGAGTGTGTGGTGTGGGGTAGGGTGTGTGTGTGGTGTGGGGGTGGGTGAGTGTGTGGTGTGGGGGAGGGTGTGCGTGTGGTGTGGGGGAGAGTGTGTATGGGGTGGGGGAGAGTGTGTGTGGTGTGGGGGGAGGGTGAGTATGTGGTGTGGGGGAGGGAGTGTGTGGTGTGGGGGGAGGGTGAGTGTGCGGTGTGGGGGAGGGTGAGCGTGTGGTGTGGGCGAGGGTGAGTGTGTGGTGTGGGGGAGGGGGAGTGTGTGGTGTGGGGGTGGGAGTGTGTGTTGTGGGGGAGGGGGAGTGTGTGGTGTGGGGTAGGGTGTGTGTGTGGTGTGGGGGTGGGTGAGTGTGTGGTGTGGGGGAGGGTGTGCGTGTGGTGTGGGGGAGAGTGTGTATGGTGTGGGGGAGAGTGTGTGTGGTGTGGGGGAGGGTGAGTGTGTGGTGTGGGCGAGGGTCAGTGTGTGGTGCGGGGAGGGTGAGTGTGTGGTGCGGGGAGGGTGAGTGTGTGGTGTGGGGGAGGGGGAGTGTGTGGTGCGAGTAGGGTGAGTGTGTGGTGTGGGGGAGGGGGAGTGTGTGGTGTGGGGGAGGGTGTGTGTGTGGTGCGAGTAGGGTGAGTGTGTGGTGCAGGGGAGGGTGAGTGTGAGGTGCGAGTAGGGTGAGTGTGTGGTGTGGGGGAGAGTGTGTGTGGTGTGGGGGAGGGTGAGTGTGTGGTGTGGGCGAGGGTAAGTGTGTGGTGCGGGCGAGGGTCAGTGTGTGGTGCGGGGAGGTTGAGTGTGTGGTGTGGGGGAAGGTGAGTGTGTGGTGCGAGTAGGGTGAGTGTGTGGTGTGGGGGAGGGGGAGTGTGTGGTGTGGGGGATGGTGTGTGTGTGGTGCGAGTAGGGTGAGTGTGTGGTGTTGGGGAGGGTGAGTGTGTGGTGTGGGGGTGGGGGAGTGTGTGGTGTGGGGGAGGGTGTGCGTGTGGTGTGGGGGAGAGTGTGTGTGGTGTGGGGGAGAGTGTGTGTGGTGTGGGGGAGGGTGAGTGTGTCGTGTGGGCGAGGGTCAGTGTGTGGTGCGGGGAGGGTGAGTGTGTGGTGCGGGGAGGGTGAGTGTGTGGTGTGGGGGAGGGGGAGTGTGTGGTGTGGGGGAGGGGGAGTGTGTGGTGTGGGGGAGGGTGTGGGTGTGGTGTGGGGGGAGGGGGAGTGTGTGGTGCGAGTAGGGTGAGTGTGTGGTGTGGGGGAGGGGGAGTGTGTGGTGTGGGGGGAGGGTGTGTGTGTGGTGCGAGTAGGGTGAGTGTGTAGTGTGGGGGAGGGTGAGTGTGAGGTGCGAGTAGGGTGAGTGTGTGGTGTGGGGGAGGGGGAGTGTGTGGTGTGTGGGATGGTGTGTGTGTGGTGCGAGTAGGGTGAGTGTGTGGTGTTGGGGAGGGTGTCTGAGGTGTTGGAGAGGGGGAGTGTGTGGTGCGGGGAGGGTGAGTGTGTGGTGTGGTGGAGGGGGAGTGTGTGGTGTAGGGGAGGGGGAGTGTGTGGTGTGGGGGAGGGGGAGTGCGCGGTGTGGGCGAGGGAGAGTGTGTGGAGCGGGGAGGGTGAGTGTGTGGTGTGGGGGAGGGTGTGTGTGGTGTGGGGGAGGGTGTGTGTGGTGTGGGGGAGAGTGTGTGTGTGGTGTGTGGGAGGGTGAGCGTGTGGTGTGGGGGAGGGTGAGTGTGTGGTGGGGAGGGGGAGTGCGTAGTGTGGGGCAGGGGGAGTGAGCGGGGTGAGGGAGGGTGAGTGTGTGGTCTGGGGAGGGTGAGTGTGTGGTGTGGGGGAGGGTGAGTGTGTGGTGTGGGGGAGGAGGAGTGTGTGGTGTGGGGGAGGGTGAGTGTGTGGTGCGAGCAGGGTGAGTGTGTGGTGTGGGGGAGGGGGAGTGTGTGGTGTAGGGGAGGGGGAGTGTGTGGTGTGGGGGAGGGAGGGTGTGGTGTGGGGGAGGGTGTGTGTGGTGTGGGGGAGGGTGTGTGTGGTGTGGGGGAGAGTGTGTGTGTGGTGTGTGGGAGGGTGAGTGTGTGGTGTGGGGGAGGGTGAGTGTGTGGTGGGGAGGGGGAGTGTGTGGTGTGGGGAGGGTGAGTGTGTGGTGTGGGGGAGGGGGAGTGTGTGGTGTGGGGAGGGTGAGTGTGTGGTGTGGGGGAGGGTGATAGTGTGGTGGGGAGGGGGAGTGTGTAGTGTGGGGCAGGGGGAGTGAGCGGGGTGGGGGAGGGTGAGTGTGTGGTGTGGTTGAGGGTAAGTGTGTGGTGTGGGGTAGGGTGAGTGTGTGGTGTGGGGGAGGGTGAGTGTGTGGTGTGGGGGAGGAGGAGTGTGTGGTGTGGGGGAGGGTGTGTGTGGTGTGGGGGAGGGTGAGTGTGTGGTGTGCGGGAGGAGGAGTGTGTGGTGTGGGGGGAGAGTGAGTGTGTGGTGTGGGGGAGGGTGAGTGTGTGTTGTGGGGGAGGGTGAGTGTGTGGTGTGGGGGAGGGTAAGTGTGTGGTGCGGGCGAGGGTCAGTGTGTGGTGCGGGGAGTTTGAGTGTGTGGTGTGGGGGAAGGTGTGTGTGTGATGCGAGTAGGGTGAGTGTGTGGTGTGGGGGAGGGGGAGTGTGTGGTGTGTGGGATGGTGTGTGTGTGGTGCAAGTAGGGTGAGTGTGTGGTGTTGGGGAGGGTGTCTGAGGTGTTGGAGAGGAGGAGTGTGTGGTGCGGGGAGGGTGAGTGTGTGGTGTGGGGGAGGGGGAGTGTGTGGTGTAGGGGAGGGGGAGTGTGTGGTGTGGGGGAGGGGGAGTGCGTGGTGTGGGCGAGGGAGAGTGTGTGGAGCGGGGAGGGTGAGTGTGTGGTGTGGGGGAGGGTGTGTGTGGTGTGGGGGAGGGTGTGTGTGGTGTGGGGGAGAGTGTGTGTGTGGTGTGTGGGAGGGTGAGCGTGTGGTGTGGGGGAGGGTGAGTGTGTGGTGGGGAGGGGGAGTGTGTAGTGTGGGGCAGGGGGAGTGAGCGGGGTGAGGGAGGGTGAGTGTGTGGTCTGGGGAGGGTGAGTGTGTGGTGTGGGGGAGGGTGAGTGTGTGGTGTGGGGGGAGGAGGAGTGTGTGGTGTGGGGGAGGGTGAGTGTGTGGTGCGAGCAGGGTGAGTGTGTGGTGTGGGGGAGGGGGAGTGTGTGGTGTAGGGGAGGGGGAGTGTGTGGTGTGGGGGAGGGAGGGTGTGGTGTGGGGGAGGGTGTGTGTGGTGTGGGGGAGGGTGTGTGTGGTGTGGGGGAGAGTGTGTGTGTGGTGTGGGGGAGGGTGATAGTGTGGTGTGGGGGAGGGTGAGTGTGTGGTGTTGGGGAGGGTGAGTGTGTGGTGTAGGGGAGGGTGTGTGTGTGGTGTGTGGGAGGGTGAGTGTGTGGTGTGGGGGAGGGTGAGTGTGTGGTGGGGAGGGGGAGTGTGTGGTGTGGGGAGGGTGAGTGTGTGGTGTGGGGGAGGGGGAGTGTGTGGTGTGGGGAGGGTGAGTGTGTGGTGTGGGGGAGGGTGATAGTGTGGTGGGGAGGGGGAGTGTGTAGTGTGGGGCAGGGGGAGTGAGCGGGGTGGGGGAGGGTGAGTGTGTGGTGTGGTTGAGGGTGAGTGTGTGGTGTGGGGTAGGGTGAGTGTGTGGTGTGGAAGAGGGTGAGTGTGTGGTGTGGGGGAGGAGGAGTGTGTGGTGTGGGGGAGGGTGTGTGTGGTGTGGGGGAGGGTGAGTGTGTGGTGTGCGGGAGGAGGAGTGTGTGGTGTGGGGGAGAGTGAGTGTGTGGTGTGGGGGAGGGTGAGTGTGTGTTGTGGGGGAGGGTGAGTGTGTGGTGTGGGGGAGGGTGAGTGTGTGGTGTGGGGGAGGGGGAGTGTGTGGTGTGGGGGAGGGTGTGTGTGCTGTTGGGGAGGGTGAGTGTGTGGTGTGGGGGACGGGGAGTGTATGGTGTGGGGGAGGGTGAGTGTGTGGTGTGGGGGAGGGGGAGTGTGTGGTGTGGGGGAGGGTGTGTGTAGTGTGGGGGAGGGGGAGTGTGTGGTGTGGGGGAGGGGGAGTGTGTGGTGTGGAGGAGGGGGAGTGTGTGGTGTGGGGGAGGGTGTGTGTGGTGCGGGGAGGGTGAGCGTGTGGTGTGGGGGAGGGTGAGTGTGTGGTGTGGGTGAGTGTGTGTGTGTGATGTGGGGGAGGGTGAGTGTGTGGTGTGGGGGAGGGGGAGTGTGTGGTGTGGGGGAGGGTGAGTGTGTGGTGTGGGGGAGGGTGAGTGTGTGGTGTGGGGGAGGGTGAGTGTGGTGTGGGGGAGGGTGTGTGTGATGTGGGGGAGGGTGAGTGTGTGGTGTGGGGGAGGGTGTGGGTGTGGTGCGGAGAGGGTGAGTGTGGTGTGGGGGAGGGTGTGTGTGGTGTGGGGGAGGGTGAGTGTGCGGTGTGTGGGAGGGTGAGCATGTGGTGTGGGCGAGGGTGAGTGTGTGGTGTGGCGGAGGGGGAGTGTGTGGTGTGGGGGAGGGAGTGTGTGTTGTGGGGGAGGGGGAGTTTGTGGTGTGGGGTAGGGTGTGTGTGTGGTGTGGGGGTGGGTGAGTGTGTGGTGTGGGGGAGGGTGTGCGTGTGGTGTGGGGGGAGAGTGTGTGTGGTGTGGGGGAGAGTGTGTGTGGTGTGGGGGGAGGGTGAGTGTGTGGTGTGGGCGAGGGTCAGGTTGTGGTGCGGGGAGCGTGAGTGTGTGGTGCGGGGAGGGTGAGTGTGTGGAGTGGGGGAGGGTGTGTGTGTGGTGCGTGTAGGGTGAGTGTGTGGTGTGGGGGGAGGGGGGAGTGTGTGGTGTGGGGGAGGGTGTGTGTGTGGTGCGAGTAGGGTGAGTGTGTGGTCTGGGGGAGGGTGAGTGTGAGGTGCGAGTAGGGTGAGTGTGTGGTGTGGGGGAGAGTGTGTGTGGTGTGGGGGAGGGTGAGTGTGTGGTGTGGGCGAGGGTCAGTGTGTGGTGCGGGCGAGGGTCAGTGTGTGGTGCGGGGAGGTTGAGTGTGTGGTGTGGGGGAAGATGTGTGTGTGTTGCGAGTAGGGTGAGTGTGTGGTGTGGGGGAGGGGGAGTGTGTGGTGTGGGGGATGGTGTGTGTGTGGTGCGAGTAGGGTGAGTGTGTGGTGTGGGGGAGGGTGAGTGTGTGGTGCGAGTAGGGTGAGTGTGTGGTGTGGGGGAGAGTGTGTGTGGTGTGGGGGAGGGTGAGTGTGTGGTGTGGGCGCGGGTCAGTGTGTGGTGCGGGCGAGGGTCAGTGAGTGGTGCGGGGAGGTTGAGTGTGTGGTGTGGGGGAAGGTGTGTGTGTGGTGCGAGTAGGGTGAGTGTGTGGTGTGGGGGAGGGGGAGTGTGTGGTGTGGGGGAGGGTGAGTGTGTGGTGTGGGCGAGGGTCAGTGTGTGGTGCGGGGAGGGTGAGTGTGTGGTGTGGGGGAAGGTGTGTGTGTGGTGCGAGTAGGGTGAGTGTGTGGTGTGGGGGAGGGGGAGTGTGTGGTGTGGGGGATGGTGTGTGTGTGGTGCGAGTAGGGTGAGTGTGTGGTGTTGGGGAGGTTGAGTGTGGGGTTTGGGCGAGGGGGGAGTGTGTGGTGTGGCGGAGGGGGAGTGTGTGGTGTGGGGGAGGGAGTGTGTGTTGTGGGGGAGGGGGAGTGTGTGGTGTGGGGTAGGGTGTGTGTGTGGTGTGGGGGTGGGTGAGTGTGTGGGGTGGGGGAGGGTGTGCGTGTGGTGTGGGGGAGAGTGTGTGTGGTGTGGGGGAGAGTGTGTGTGGTGTGGGGGAGGGTGAGTGTGTGGTGTGGGCGAGGGTCAGGTTGTGGTGCGGGGAGCGGGAGTGTGTGGTGCGGGGAGGGTGAGTGTGTGGAGTGGGGGAGGGTGTCTGTGTGGTGCGTGTAGGGTGAGTGTGTGGTGTGGGGGAGGGGGAGTGTGTGGTGTGGGGGAGGGTGTGTGTGTGGTGCGAGTAGGGTGTGTGTGTGGTCTGGGGGAGGGTGAGTGTGAGGTGCGAGTAGGGTGAGTGTGTGGTGTGGGGGAGAGTGTGTGTGGTGTGGGGGAGGGTGAGTGTGTGGTGTGGGCGAGGGTCAGTGTGTGGTGCGGGCGAGGGTCAGTGTGTGGTGCGGGGAGGTTGAGTGTGTGGTGTGGGGGAAGGTGTGTGTGTGGTGCGAGTAGGGTGAGTGTGTGGTGTGGGGGAGGGGGAGTGTGTGGTGTGGGGGATGATGTGTGTGTGGTGCGAGTAGGGTGAGTGTGTGGTGTGGGGGAGGGTGAGTGTGTGGTGCGAGTAGGGTGAGTGTGTGGTGTGGGGGGAGAGTGTGTGTGGTGTGGGGGAGGGTGAGTGTGTGGTGTGGGCGCGGGTCAGTGTGTGGTGCGGGCGAGGGTCAGTGTGTGGTGCGGGGAGGTTGAGTGTGTGGTGTGGGGGAAGGTGTGTGTGTGTGGTGCGAGTAGGGTGAGTGTGTGGTGTGGGGGAGGGGGAGTGTGTGGTGTGGGGGAGGGTGAGTGTGTGGTGTGGGCGAGGGTCAGTGTGTGGTGCGGGGAGGGTGAGTGTGTGGTGTGGGGGAAGGTGTGTGTGTGGTGCGAGTAGGGTGAGTGTGTGGTGAGGGGGAGGGGGGAGTGTGTGGTGTGGGGGGAGGGTGTGTGTGTGGTGCGAGTAGGGTGAGTGTGTGGTGTTGGGGAGGTTGAGTGTGGGGTTTGGGCGAGGGGGAGTGTGTGCTGTGGGTGAAGATGTGTGTGTGGTGCGAGTAGGGTGAGTGTGTGGTGTTGGGGAGGGGGAGTGTGTGGTGTGGGGGAGGGTGTGTGTGGTGTGGGGGAGGGGGAGTGTGTGGTGTGGGGGAGGGTGTGTGTGTGGTGCGAGTAGGGTGAGTGTGTGGTGTTGGGGAGGGGGAGTGTGTGGTGTGGGGGAGGGTGAGTGTGGTGTGGGGGAGGGGGAGTGTGTGGTGTGGGGGAGGGTGTGTGTGTGGTGTGGGGGAGGGGGAGTGTGTGGTGTAGGGGAGGGGGAGTGTGTGGTGTGGGGGAGGGAGTGTGTGGTGTGGGGGAGGGTGAGTGTGTGGTGTGGGGGAGGGTGAGTGTGTGGTGTGGGGGAGGGTGAGTGTGTGGTGTGGGGGAGGGTGTGTGTGGTGTGGGGGAGGGTGTGTGTGGTGTGGGGGAGAGTGTGTGTGTGGTGTGTGGGAGGGTGAGTGTGTGGTGTGGGGGAGGGTGAGTGTCTGGTGGGGAGGGGGAGTGTGTGGTGTGGGGAGGGTGAGTGTGTGGTGTGGGGGAGGAGGAGTGTGTGGTGTGGGGAGGGTGAGTGTGTGGTGGGGAGGGGGAGTGTGTAGTGTGGGGCAGGGGGAGTGAGCGGGGTGGGGGAGGGTGAGTGTGTGGTGTGGTTGAGGGTGAGTGTGTGGTGTGGGGGAGGGTGAGTGTGTGGTGTGGGGGAGGGTGAGTGTGTGGTGTGGGGGGAGGGTGAGTGTGTGGTGTGGGGGAGGAGGAGTGTGTGGTGTGGGGGAGGGTGTGAGTGGTGTGGGGGAGGGTGAGTGTGTGGTGTGCGGGAGGAGGAGTGTGTGGTGTGGGGGAGAGTGAGTGTGTGGTGTGGGGGCGGGTGAGTGTGTGTTGTGGGGGAGGATGAGTGTGTGGTGTGGGGGAGGGTGAGTGTGTGGTGTGGGGGAGGGGGAGTGTGTGGTGTGGGGGAGGGTGTGTGTGCTGTTGGGGAGGGTGAGTGTGTGGTGTGGGGGATGGGGAGTGTGTGGTGTGGGGGAGGGTGAGTGTGTGGTGTGGGGGATGGGGAGTGTGTGGTGTGGGGGAGGGGGAGTGTGTGGTGTGGGGGAGGGTTTGTGTGGTGTGGGGGAGGGGGAGTGTGTGGTGTGGGGGAGGGGGAGTGTGTGGTGTGGAGGAGGGGGAGTGTGTGGTGTGGGGGAGGGTGTGTGTGGTGCGGGGAGGGTGAGCGTGTGGTGTGGGGGAGGGTGACGGTGTGGTGTGGGTGAGTGTGTGTGTGTGGTGTGGGGGAGGGTGAGTGTGTGGTGTGGGGGAGGGTGAGTGTGTGGTGTGGGGGAGGGTGTGGGGGAGGGTGTGGGTGTGGTGCGGGGAGGGTGAGTGTGGTGTGGGGGAGGGTGAGTGTGGTGTGGGGGAGGGTGTGTGTGGTGTGGGGGAGGGTGAGTGTGGTGTGGGGGAGGATGAGTGTGGTGTGGGGGAGGGTGAGTGTGTGGTGTGCGGGAGGGTGAGTGTGGTGTGGGGGAGGGTGAGTGTGGTGTGGGGGAGGGTGAGTGTGTGGTGTGGGGGAGGATGTGTGTGGTGTGGGGGAGGGTGAGTGTGGTGTGGGGGAGGATGAGTGTGGTGTGGGGGAGGGTGTGTGTGATGTGGGGGAGGGTGAGTGTGTGGTGTGGGGGAAGGTGTGGGTGTGGTGCGGGGAGGGTGAGTGTGGTGTGGGGGAGGGTGTGTGTGGTGTGGGGGAGGGTGAGTATGTGGTGTGGGGGAGGGAGTTTGTGGTGTGGGGGAGGGTGAGTGTGTGGTGTGGGGGAGGGGGAGTGTGTGGTGTGGGGTAGGGTGTGTGTGTGGTGTGGGGGTGGGTGAGTGTGTGGTGTGGGGGAGGGTGTGCGTGTGGTGTGGGGGAGAGTGTGTATGGTGTGGGGGAGAGTGTGTGTGGTGTGGGGAAGGGTGAGTATGTGGTGTGGGGGAGGGAGTGTGTGGTGTGGGGGAGGGTGAGTGTGCGGTGTGGGGGAGGGTGAGCGTGTGGTGTGGGCGAGGGTGAGTGTGTGGTGTGGGGGAGGGGGAGTGTGTGGTGTGGGGGTGGGAGTGTGTGTTGTGGGGGAGGGGGAGTGTGTGGTGTGGGGTAGGGTGTGTGTGTGGTGTGGGGGTGGGTGAGTGTGTGGTGTGGGGGAGGGTGTGCGTGTGGTGTGGGGGAGAGTGTGTATGGTGTGGGGGAGAGTGTGTGTGGTGTGGGGGAGGGTGAGTGTGTGGTGTGGGCGAG
This sequence comes from Isurus oxyrinchus, assembly GCA_026770705.1. Classification (NCBI taxonomy): domain Eukaryota; kingdom Metazoa; phylum Chordata; class Chondrichthyes; order Lamniformes; family Lamnidae; genus Isurus; species Isurus oxyrinchus. The sequence goes on along the minus strand of JANJGN010004287.1, from coordinate 22,534 downwards.
GGTAAGTGTGTGGTGCGGGGAGGGTGAGTGTGTGGTGCGGGGAGGGTGAGTGCGTGGTGTGGGGGAGGGGGAGTGTGTGGTGCGAGTAGGGTGAGTGTGTGGTGTGGGGGAGGGGGAGTGTGTGGTGTGGGGGAGGGTGTGTGTGGTGCGAGTAGGGTGAGTGTGTGGTGTGGGGGAGGGTGAGTGTGAGGTGCGAGTAGGGTGAGTGTGTGGTGTGGGGGAGAGTGTGTGTGGTGTGGGGGAGGGTGAGTGTGTGGTGTGGGCGAGGGTAAGTGTGTGGTGCGGGCGAGGGTCAGTGTGTGGTGCGGGGAGGTTGAGTGTGTGGTGTGGGGGAAGGTGAGTGTGTGCTGCGAGTAGGGTGAGTGTGTGGTGTGGGGGAGGGGGAGTGTGTGGTGTGGGGGAGGGTGAGTGTGTGGTGTGGGGGCGGGTGAGTGTGTGGTGTGGGGGAAGGTGAGTGTGTGCTGCGAGTAGGGTGAATGTGTGGTGTGGGGGAGGGGGAGTGTGTGGTGTGGGGGAGGGTGAGTGTGTGGTGTGGGGGCGGGTGAGTGTGTGGTGTGGGGGAGGGTGAGTGTGTGGTGTGGGGGGCGGGTGAGTGAGTTCAGTGGGGGAGGGGGAGTGTGTGGTGTGGGGGCGGGTGAGTGTGTGGTGTGGGGGAGGGTGAGTGTGTGGTGTGGGGGCGGGTGAGTGAGTTCAGTGGGGGAGGGGGGAGTGTGTGGTGTGCGGGACGGAGAGTGTGTGGTTTGGGCGAGGGTTAGTGTGTGGTGTGGGGGAGGGTGTGTGCTGTGGGGGAGGGAGAGTGTGTGGTGTGGGGGACGGGGAGTGTGCCGTGTGGGGGACGGGGAGTGTGTGGTGTGGGGGAGGGGGGAGTGTGTGGTGTGGGGGAGGGGGAGTGTGTGGTGTGGGGGATGGGTAGTGCGTGGTGTGGGGGACGGGGAGTGTGTGCTGTGGGGGAGGGGGAGTGTGTGATGTGGGGGAGGGTGAGTGTGGTGTCGGGGAGGGTGAGTATGTGGTGTGGGGGAGGGTGAGAGTGTGATGTAGGGGAGGGGTAGTGTGTGGTGTTGTTGAGGCTGAGTGTGTGGTGTGGTCGAGGGTGAGTATGTGGTGTGGGGGAGGGTGAGTGTGTGGTGTAGGCGAGGGTGAGTGTGTGGTGTAGTCGAGGGTGAGTGTGTGTTGTGGGGGAGGGGGTGTGTGGTGTGGGGGAGGGTGAGTGTGTGCTGTGGGCGAGGGTGTGTGTGTGGTGTGGGCGAGGGTGAGTGTGTTGTGTGGGCGAGGGTGAGTGTGTGGTGTGGGCGAGGGTGAGTGTGTGGTGTGGGGGAGGGTGAGTGTGTGCTGTGGGCGAGGGTGAGTGTGTGGTGTGAGGGAGGGTGAGTGTGGTGTAGGGGAGGGTGAGTGTGTGGTGTGGGGGAGGGTGAGTGTGTGGTGTGGGCGAGGGGGAGTGTGTGGTGTGGGGGAGGGTGAGTGTGTGGTGTGGGGGAGGGAGAGTGAGTTCAGTGGGGGAGGGTGAGTGTGTGGTGTGGGGGAGGGTGAGTGTGTGGTGTGGGGGAGGGTGAGTGTGTGGTTTGGGCGAGGGTTAGTGTGTGGTGTGGGGGGAGAGTGTGTGTGTGGTGCGGGGAGGGTGAGTGTGTGGTGTAGGGGAGGGTGAGTGTGGTGTGGGGGAGGGTGAGTGTGTGGGGTGGGGGAGGGTGAGTGTCTGGTGTGGGGGAGGGTGAGTGTGTGGGGTGGGGGAGGGAGTGTGTGGGTTGGGGGAGGGAGTGTGTGCTGTGGGGGAGGGTGAGTGTGTGGTGTGGGCGAGGGTCAGTGTGTGGTGTGGGGGAGGGTGTGGTGTGGGAGAGGGTGAGTGTGTCGTGAGGGGGAGGGTGGGTGTGGTGTGGGGGAGGGTGAGTGTGTGGTGTGGGGGGAGGGTGTGGGTGTGGTGTGGGGGAGGGTGAGTGTGTGGTGTGGGGGAGGGTGTGGGTGTGGTGCGGGGAGGGTGAGTTTGTGGTGTGGGGGAGGGAGAGTGTGTGGTGTGGGGGAGGGTGAGTGTGTGGTGTGGGGGAGGGTGTGTGTGGTGTGGGGGAGGATGTGTGTGGTGTGGGGGAGGGCGTGTGTGATGTGGGGGAGGGTGAGTGTGTGGTGTGAGGGAGGGTGTGGGTGTGGTGCGGGGAGGGTGAGTGTGGTGTGGGGGAGGGTGTGTGTGGTGTGGGGGAGGGTGAGTATGTGGTGTGGGGGAGGGTGTGTGTGGTGTGGGGGAGGGTGTGTGTGGTGTGGGGGAGGGTGAGTGTGTGGTGTGGGGGAGGGAGTGTGTGGTGTGGGGGAGGGTGAGTGTGCGGTGTGGGGGAGGGTGAGTGTGCGGTGTGGGGGAGGGTGAGCGTGTGGTGTGGGCGAGGGTGAGTGTGTGTTGTGGGCGAGGGGGAGTGTGTGGTGTGGGGGAGGGGGAGTGTGTGGTGTGGGGGAGGGTGAGCGTGTGGTGTGTGGGAAGGAGTGTGTGGCGCGGGGGAGGATGTGTGTGGTGTGGGGGAGGGAGTGTGTGATGTTGGGGAGGGGGAGTGTGTGGTGTGGGGGAGAGTGTGTGTGGTGTGGGCGAGAGTGTATGTGGTGTGGGGGAGGGTGAGTGTGTGGTGTGGGCGAGGGTCAGTGTGTGGTGCGGGGAGGGTGAGTGTGTGGTGCGGGGAGGGTGAGTTTGTGGTGTGGGGGAGGGTGTGTGTGTGGTGTGGGCGAGGGGGGAGTGTGTGGTGTGGGGGAGGGTGAGTGTGTGGTGTGGGGGAGGGGTGTGTGTGGTGTGGGGGAGGGTGAGTGTGTGGTTTGGGCGAGGGTTAGTGTGTGGTGTGGGGGAGAGTGTGTGTGTGGTGCGGGGAGGGCGAGTGTGTGGTGTAGGGGAGGGTGAGTGTGGTGTGGGGGAGGGTGAGTGTGTGGGGTGGGGGAGGGTGAGTGTCTGGTGTGGGGGAGGGTGAGTGTGTGGGGTGGGGGAGGGAGTGTGTGGGTTGGGGGTGGGAGTGTGTGCTGTGGGGGAGGGTGAGTGTGTGGTGTGGGCGAGGGTCAGTGTGTGGTGTGGGGGAGGGGTGTGGTGTGGGAGAGGGTGAGTGTGTCGTGAGGGGGAGGGTGGGTGTGGTGTGGGGGAGGGTGAGTGTGTGGTGTGGGGGAGGGTGTGGGTGTGGTGCGGGGAGGGTGAGTGTGTGGTGTGGGGGAGGGAGAGTGTGTGGTGTGGGGGAGGGTGAGTGTGTGGTGTGGGGGAGGGTGTGTGTGGTGTGGGGGAGGATGTGTGTGGTGTGGGGGAGGGGCGTGTGTGATGTGGGGGAGGGTGAGTGTGTGGTGTGAGGGAGGGTGTGGGTGTGGTGCGGGGAGGGTGAGTGTGGTGTGGGGGAGGGTGTGTGTGGTGTGGGGGAGGGTGAGTATGTGGTGTGGGGGAGGGTGTGTGTGGTGTGGGGGAGGGTGTGTGTGGTGTGGGGGAGGGTGAGTGTGTGGTGTGGGGCAGGGAGTGTGTGGTGTGGGGGAGGGTGAGTGTGCGGTGTGGGGGAGGGTGAGTGTGCGGTGTGGAGGAGGGTGAGCGTGTGGTGTGTGGGAGGGAGTGTGTGGCACGGGGGAGGATGTGTGTGGTGTGGGGGAGGGAGTGTGTGATGTTGGGGAGGGGGAGTGTGTGGTGTGGGGGAGAGTGTGTGTGGTGTGGGCGAGAGTGTGTGTGGTGTGGGGGAGGGTGAGTGTGTGGTGTGGGCGAGGGTCAGTGTGTGGTGCGGGGAGGGTGAGTGTGTGGTGCGGGGAGGGTGAGTGTGTGGTGTGGGGGAGGGTGTGTGTGTGGTGCGAGTAGGGTGAGTGTGTGGTGTGGGAGAGGGGGAGTGTGTGGTGTGGGGGAGGGTGAGTGTGTGGTGCGAGTAGGGTGAGTGTGTGGTGTGGGGGAGAGTGTGTGTGGTGTGGGGGAGGGTGAGTGTGTGGTGTGGGGGAGGGGGGAGTGTGTGGTGTGGGGGAGGGGGAGTGTGTGGTGTGGGGGATGGGTAGTGCGTGGTGTGGGGGACGGGGAGTGCGTGATGTGGGGGAGGGTGAGTGTGGTGTCGGGGAGGGTGAGTGTGTGGTGTGGGGGAGGGTGAGAGTGTGATGTAGGGGAGGGGCAGTGTGTGGTGTGGTTGAGGGTGAGTGTGTGGTGTGGTCGAGGGTGAGTGTGTGCTGTGGGGGAGGGTGAGTGTGTGGTGTGGGCGAGGGTGAGTGTGTGGTGTGGTCGAGGGTGAGTGTGTGGTGTGGGCGAGGGTGAGTGTGTGGTGTGGGGGAGGGGGAGTGTGTGGAGTGGGGGAGGGTGAGTGTGTGGTGTGGGGGAGTGTGTGTGTGGTGTGGGGGAGGGTGAGTGTGTGGTAGGGGGAGGGGGAGTGTGTGGTGTGGGGGAGGGTGAGTGTGTGGTGTGGGGGAGGGTGTGTGTGGTGTGGGGGAGGGTGAGTGTGTGGTGTGGGGGAGGGTGTCGGTGGTGTGGGGGAGGGTGAGTGTGTGCTGTGGGCGAGGGTGAGTGTGTGGTGTGGGGGACGGGGAGTGTGTGGTGTGGGGGAGGGTGAGTGTGTGGTGTGGGGGAGGGTGAGTGTGTGGTTTGGGGGAGTGTGTGTGTGGTGTGGGGGAGGGTGTGTGTGGTGTGGGGGAGGGTGAGTGTGTGGTGTGGGGGAGGGGGAGTGTGTGGTGTGGGGGAGTGTGTGTGTGGTGTGGGGGAGGGTGAGTGTGTGGTGTGGGGGAGGGGGAGTGTGTGGTGTGGGGGAGGGTGAGTGTGTGGAGTGGGGGAGGGTGTGTGTGGTGTGGGGGAGGGTGAGTGTGTGGTGTGGGGGAGGGTGTCGGTGGTGTTGGAGAGGGTAGTGTGTGGTGTGGGGGAGGGGGGAGTGTGTGGGGTGGGGGAGGGGGAGTGTGTGGTGTGGGGGAGGGGGAGTGTGTGGTGTGGGGGAGGGGGAGTGCGTGGTGTGGGCGAGGGAGAGTGTGTGGTGCGGGGAGGGTGAGTGTGTGGTGTGGGGGAGGGTGTGTGTGGTGTGGGGGGAGAGTGTGTGTGTGGTGTGTGGGAGGGTGAGTTTGTGGTGTGGGGAGGGTGAGTGTGTGGTGGGGAGGGGGAGTGTGTAGTGTGGGGCAGGGGGAGTGAGCGGGGTGGGGGAGGGGGAGTGAGTGGTCTGGGGGAGGGTCAGTGTGTGGTGTGGGGGAGGGGGAGTGTGTGGTGTGGGGGAGGGTGAGTGTGTGGTGTGGGGGCGGGTGAGTGTGTGGTGTGGGGGAGGGTGAGTGTGTGGTGTGGGGGCGGGTGAGTGAGTTCAGTGGGGGAGGGGGAGTGTGTGGTGTGGGGGACGGAGAGTGTGTGGTTTGGGCGAGCGTTAGTGTGTGGTGTGGGGGAGGGTGTGTGCTGTGGGGGAGGGAGAGTGTGTGGTGTGGGGGACGGGGAGTGTGCCGTGTGGGGGACGGGGAGTGTGTGGTGTGGGGGAGGGGGAGTGTGTGGTGTGGGGGAGGGGGAGTGTGTGGTGTGGGGGATGGGTAGTGCGTGGTGTGGGGGACGGGGAGTGTGTGCTGTGGGGGAGGGGCAGTGTGTGATGTGGGGGACGGTGAGTGTGGTGTCGGGGAGGGTGAGTGTGTGGTGTGGGGGAGGGTGAGAGTGTGATGTTGGGGAGGGGGAGTGTGTGGTGTGGTTGAGGGTGAGTGTGTGGTGTGGTCGAGGGTGAGTGTGTGGTGTGGGGGAGGGTGAGTGTGTGGTGTAGGCGAGGGTGAGTGTGTGGTGTAGTCGAGGGTGAGTGTGTGTTGTGGGGGAGGGTGTGTGTGGTGTGGGGGAGGGTGAGTGTGTGCTGTGGGCGAGGGTGTGTGTGGTGTGGGCGAGGGTGAGTGTGTGGTGTGGGCGAGGGTGAGTGTGTGGTGTGGGGGAGGGTGAGTGTGTGCTGTGGGCGAGGGTGAGTGTGTGGTGTGGGGGAGGGTGACTGTGTGGTGTGGGCGAGGGTGAGTGTGTGGTGTGGGGGAGGGTGAGTGTGTGCTGTGGGCGAGGGTGAGTGTGTGGTGTGGGGGAGGGTGAGTGTGGTGTAGGGGAGGGTGAGTGTGTGGTGTGGGGGAGGGTGAGTGTGTGGTGTGCGCGAGGGGGAGTGTGTGGTGTGGGGGAGGGGGGAGTGTGTGGTCTGGGGGAGGGTGAGTGTGTGGTGTGGGGGAGGGTGAGTGTGTGGTTTGGGCGAGGGTTAGTGTGTGGTGTGGGGGAGAGTGTGTGTGTGGTGCGGGAGGGTGAGTGTGTGGTGTAGGGGAGGGTGAGTGTGGTGTGGGGGAGGGTGAGTGTGTGGGGGTGGGGGAGGGTGAGTGTCTGGTGTGGGGGAGGCTGAGTGTGTGGGGTGGGGGAGGGAGTGTGTGGGTTGGGGGAGGGAGTGTGTGCTGTGGGGGAGGGTGAGTGTGTGGTGTGGGCGAGGGTCAGTGTGTGGTGTGGGGGAGGGTGTGGTGTGGGAGAGGGTGAGTGTGTCGTGAGGGGGAGGGTGGGTGTGGTGTGGGGGAGGGTGAGTGTGTGGTGTGGGGGAGGGTGTGGGTGTGGTGCGGGGAGGGTGAGTGTGTGGTGTGGGGGAGGGAGAGTGTGTCGTGTGGGGGAGGGTGAGTGTGTGGTGTGGGGGAGGGTGTGGGTGTGGTGCGGGGAGGGTGAGTGTGTGGTGTGGGGGAGGGAGAGTGTGTGGTTTGGGGGAGGGTGAGTGTGTGGTGTGGGGGGAGGGTGTGTGTGGTGTGGGGGAGGATGTGTGTGGTGTGGGGGGAGGGTGTGTGTGATGTGGGGGAGGGTGAGTGTGCGGTGTGGGGGAGGGTGTGGGTGTGGTGCGGGGGAGGGTGAGTGTGGTGTGGGGGAGGGTGTGTGTGGTGTGGGGGAGGGTGAGTATGTGGTGTGGGGGAGGGTGTGTGTGGTGTGGGGGAGGGTGTGTGTGGTGTGGGGGAGGGTGAGTGTGTGTTGTGGGGGAGGGAGTGTGTGGTGTGGCGGAGGGTGAGTGTGCGGTGTGGGGGAGGGAGTGTGTGGTGTGGGGGAGGGTGAGTGTGCGGTGTGGGGGAGGGTGAGCGTGCGGTGTGGGGGAGGGTGAGCGTGTGGTGTGGGCGAGGGTGAGTGTGTGTTGTGGGGGAGGGGGAGTGTGTGGTGTGGGGGAGGGGGAGTGTGTGGTGTGGGGGAGGGGGAGTGTGTGGTGTGTGGGAGGGAGAGTGTGTGGTGTGGGGGAGGGAGTGTGTGGTGTGGGGGAGGGAGTGTGTGGTGTGGGGGAGGGTGAGTGTGCGGTGTGGGGGAGGGTGAGTGTGCGGTGTGGGGGAGGGTGAGCGTGTGGTGTGGTCGAGGGTGAGTGTGTGGTGTGGGGGAGGGGGAGTGTGTGCTGTGGGGGAGGGGGAGTGTGTGGTGTGTGGGAGGGAGTGTGTGGCGCGGGGGAGGATGTGTGTGGTGTGGGGGAGGGAGTGTGTGTTGTGGGGGAGGGGGAGTGTGTGGTGTGGGGTAGGTGTGTGTGTGTAGTGGGCGAGGGTGAGTGTGTGGTGCGGGGAGGGTGAGTGTGTGGTGCGGGGAGATTGAGTGTGTGGTGTGGGGGAGGGTGGGTGTGGTGTGGGGGAGGGTGAGTGTGTGGTGTGGGCGAGGGTGCGTGTGTGGTGCGGGGAGGGTGAGTGTGTGGTGCGGAGAGGGTGAGTGTGTGGTGCGAGTAGGGTGAGTGTGTGGTGTGGGGGAGGGTGAGTGTGTGGTGCGAGTAGGGTGAGTGTGTGGTGTGGGGGAGAGTGTGGGTGTGGTGCGAGTAGGGTGAGTGTGTGGTGTTGGGGAGGTTGAGTGTGGGGTTTGGGCGAGGGGGAGTGTGTGGTGTGGGTGAAGGTGTGTGTGTGGTGCGAGTAGGGTGAGTGTGTGGTGTTGGGGAGGGGGAGTGTGTGGTGTGGGGGAGGGTGTGTGTGGTGTGGGGGAGGGTGTGTGTGGTGTGGGGGAGGGGGAGTGTGTGGTGTGGGGGAGGGTGTGTGTGTGGTGCGAGTAGGGTGAGTGTGTGGTGTTGGGGAGGGGGAGTGTGTGGTGTGGGGGAGGGTGAGTGTGGTGTGGGGGAGGGGGAGTGTGTGGTGTGGGGGAGGGTGTGTGTGTGGTGTGGGGGAGGGGGAGTGTGTGGTGTAGGGGAGGGGGAGTGTGTGGTGTGGGGGAGGGAGGGTGTGGTGTGGGGGAGGGTGTGTGTGATGTGGGGGAGGGTGAGTGTGTGGTGTGGGGGAGAGTGTGGGTGTGGCGCGAGGAGGGTGAGTGTGTGGTGTGGGGGAGGGTGAGTGTGTGGTGCGAGTAGGGTGAGTGTGTGGTGTGGGGGAGGGGGAGTGTGTGGTGTGGGGGATGGTGTGTGTGTGGTGCGAGTAGGGTGAGTGTGTGGTGTTGGGGAGGTTGAGTGTGTGGTTTGGGCGAGGGGGAGAGTGTGGGGTGGGGGAAGGTGTGTGTGTGGTGCGAGTAGGGTGAGTGTGTGGTGTTGGGGAGGGGGAGTGTGTGGTGTGGTGGAGGGTATGTGTGGTGTGGGGGAGGGGGAGTGTGTGGTGTGGGGGAGGGTGTGTGTGTGGTGCGAGTAGGGTGAGTGTGTGGTGTTGGGGAGGGGGAGTGTGTGGTGTGGGGGAGGGTGAGTGTGTGGTGTGGGGAGGGTGAGTGTGTGGTGTGGGGGAGGGTGTGTGCGGTGTGGAGGAGGGTGTGTGCGGTGTAGGGGAGGGTGTGTGCGGTGTGGGGGAGGGTGTGTGCGGTGTGGGGGAGGGTGTGTGCGGTGTGGGGGAGGGTGCGTGTGGTGTGGGGGAGGGTGCGTGTGGTGTGGGGGAGGGTGTGTGCGGTGTGGGGGTGGGTGTGTGCGGTGTGGGGGAGGGTGTGTGTGGTGTGGGGGAGGGTGTGTGTGGTGTGGGGGAGGGTGAGTGTGTGGTGTGGGGGATGGGGAATGTGTGGTGTGGGGGATGGGGAATGTGTGGTGTGGGGAGGGTGTGTGTGGTGTGGGGGAGGGTGAGTGTGTGGTGTGGGGGAGGGTGAGTGTGTGGTGTGGGGGAGTGTGTGTGTGGTGTGGGGGAGGGTGAGTGTGTGGTTAGGCGGAGTGTGAGTGTGTGGTGTGGGGGAGGGTGTGTGTGGTGTGGGAGAGGGTGTGTGTGGTGTGGGGGAGGGTGTGTGCGGTGTGGGGGAGGGTGTGTGCGGAGTGGGGGAGGGTGTGTGTGGTGTGGGGTAGGGTGTGTGTGGTGTGGGGGAGGGTGACTGTGTGGTGTGGGGGATGGGGAATGTGTGGTGTGGGGGATGGGGAATGTGTGGTGTGGGGAGGGTGTGTGTGGTGTGGGGGAGGGTGAGTGTGTGGTGTGGGGGAGGGTGAGTGTGTGGTGTGGGGGAGGGTGAGTGTGTGGTGTCGGGGAGTGTGTGTGTGGTGTGGGGGAGGGTGAGTGTGTGGTTCGGGGAGGGGGAGTGTGTGGTGTGGGGGAGTGTGTGTGTGCTGTGGGGGAGGGTGAGTGTGTGGTTAGGGGGAGGGTGTGTGTGGTGTGGGGGAGGGTGAGTGTGTGTTGTGGGGGAGGGTGTCTGAGGTGTTGGAGAGGGGGAGTATGTGGTGCGGGGAGGGTGAGTGTGTGGTGTGGGGGAGGGGGAGTGTGTGGTGTAGGGGAGGGGGAGTGTGTGGTGTGGGGGAGGGGGAGTGCGTGGTGTGGGCGAGGGAGAGTGTGTGGAGCGGGGAGGGTGAGTGTGTGGTGTGGGGGAGGGTGTGTGTGGTGTGGGGGAGAGTGTGTGTGTGGTGTGTGGGAGGGTGAGCGTGTGGTGTGGGGGAGGGTGTGTGTGGTGTGGGGGAGGGTGTGTGTGGTGTGGGGGAGAGTGTGTGTGTGGTGTGTGGGAGGGTGAGCGTGTGGTGTGGGGGAGGGTGAGTGTGTGGTGGGGAGGGGGAGTGTGTAGTGTGGGGCAGGGGGAGTGAGCGGGGTGAGGGAGGGTGAGTGTGTGGTCTGGGGAGGGTGAGTGTGTGGTGTTGGGGAGGGTGAGTGTGTGGTGTGGGGGTGGGGGAGTGGGTGGTGTGGGGGAGGGTGTGCGTGTGGTGTGGGGGAGAGTGTGTGTGGTGTGGGGGAGAGTGTGTGTGGTGTGGGGGGAGCGTGAGTGTGTGGTGTGGGCGAGGGTCAGTGTGTGGTGCGGGGAGGGTGAGTGTGTGGTGCGGGGAGGGTGAGTGTGTGGTGTGGGGGAGGGGGAGTGTGTGGTGCGAGTAGGGTGAGTGTGTGGTGTGGGGGAGGGGGAGTGTGTGGTGTGGGGGAGGGTGTGTGTGTGGTGCGAGTAGGGTGAGTGTGTAGTGTGGGGGAGGGTGAGTGTGAGGTGCGAGTAGGGTGAGTGTGTGGTGTGGGGGAGAGTGTGTGTGGTGTGGGGGAGGGTGAGTGTGTGGTGTGGGCGAGGGTAAGTGTGTGGTGCGGGCGAGGGTCAGTGTGTGGTGCGGGGAGGTTGAGTGTGTGGTGTGGGGGAAGGTGTGTGTGTGGTGCGAGTAGGGTGAGTGTGTGGTGTGGGGGAGGGGGAGTGTGTGGTGTGGGGGATGGTGTGTGTGTGGTGCGAGTAGGGTGAGTGTGTGGTGTTGGGGAGGGTGTCTGAGGTGTTGGAGAGGGGGAGTGTGTGGTGCGGGGAGGGTGAGTGTGTGGTGTGGGGGAGGGGGAGTGTGTGGTGTAGGGGAGGGGGAGTGTGTGGTGTGGGGGAGGGGGAGTGCGTGGTGTGGGGGAGGGAGGGGGTGGTGTGGTGGAGGGTGTGTGTGGTGTGGGGGAGGGTGTGTGTGGTGTGGGGGAGAGTGTGTGTGTGGTGTGTGGGAGGGTGAGTGTGTGGTGGGGAGGGGGAGTGTGTAGTGTGGGGCAGGGGGAGTGAGCGGGGGGAGGGAGGGTGAGTGTGTGGTCTGGGGAGGGTGAGTGTGTGGTGTGGGGGAGGGTGAGTGTGTGGTGTGGGGGAAGAGGAGTGTGTGGTGTGGGGGAGGGTGAGTGTGTGGTGCGAGCAGGGTGAGTGTGTGGTGTGGGGGAGGGGGAGTGTGTGGTGTAGGGGAGGGGGAGTGTGTGGTGTGGGGGAGGGAGGGTGTGGTGTGGGGGGAGGGTGTGTGTGGTGTGGGGAGGGTGAGTGTGTGGTGTGGGGGGAGAGTGTGTGTGTGGTGTGTGGGAGGGTGAGTGTGTGGTGTGGGGGAGGGTGAGTGTGTGGTGGGGAGGGGTAGTGTGTGGTGTGGGGAGGGTGAGTGTGTGGTGTGGGGGAGGGGGAGTGTGTGGTGTGGGGAGGGTGAGTGTGTGGTGTGGGGGAGGGTGATTGTGTGGTGGGGAGGGGGAGTGTGTAGTGTGGGGCAGGGGGAGTGAGCGGGGTGGGGGAGGGTGAGTGTGTGGTGTGGTTGAGGGTGAGTGTGTGGTGTGTGGGAGGGTGAGTGTGTGGTGTGGGGGAGGGTGAGTGTGTGGTGTGGGGGAGGAGGAGTGTGTGGTGTGGGGGAGGGTGTGTGTGGTGTGGGGGAGTGTGAGTGTGTGGTGTGCGGGAGGAGGAGTGTGTGGTGTGGGGGAGAGTGAGTTTGTGGTGTGGGGGAGGGTGAGTGTGTGTTGTGGGGGAGGGTGAGTGTGTGGTGTGGGGGAGGGTGAGTGTGTGGTGTGGGGGAGGGGGAGTGTGTGGTGTGGGGGAGGGTGTGTGTGCTGTTGGGGAGGGTGAGTGTGTGGTGTGGGGGACGGGGAGTGTGTGGTGTGGGGGAGGGGGAGTGTGTGGTGTGGGGGAGGGTGTGTGTAGTGTGGGGGAGGGGGAGTGTGTGGTGTGGGGGAGGGGGAGTGTGTGGTGTGGAGGAGGGGGAGTGTGTGGTGTGGGGGAGGGTGTGTGTGGTGCGGGGAGGGTGAGCGTGTGGTGTGGGGGAGGGTGAGTGTGTGGTGTGGGTGAGTGTGTGTGTGTGGTGTGGGGGAGGGTGAGTGTGTGGTGTGGGGGAGGGTGAGTGTGTGGTGTGGGGGAGGGTGAGTGTGGTGTGGGGGAGGGTGTGTGTGATGTGGGGGAGGGTGAGTGTGTGGTGTGGGGGAGGGTGTGGGTGTGGTGCGGAGAGGGTGAGTGTGGTGTGGGGGACGGTGTGTGTGGTGTGGGGGAGGGTGAGTATGTGGTGTGGGGGAGGGAGTGTGTGGTGTGGGGGAGGGTGTGTGTGATGTGGGGGAGGGTGAGTGTGTGGTGTGGGGGAGGGTGTGGGTGTGGTGCGGGGAGGGTGAGTGTGGTGTGGGGGAGGGTGTGTGTGCGGTGTGGGGGAGGGTGAGTGTGCGGTGTGTGGGAGGGTGAGCGTGTGGTGTGGGCGAGGGTGAGTGTGTGGTGTGGCGGAGGGGGAGTGTGTGGTGTGGGGGAGGGAGTGTGTGTTGTGGGGGAGGGGGAGTGTGTGGTGTGGGGTAGGGTGTGTGTGTGGTGTGGGGGTGGGTGAGTGTGTGGTGTGGGGGAGGGTGTGCGTGTGGTGTGGGGGAGAGTGTGTGTGGTGTGGGGGAGAGTGTGTGTGGTGTGGGGTAGGGTGAGTGTGTGGTGTGGGCGAGGGTCAGTTTGTGGTGCGGGGAGCGTGAGTGTGTGGTGCGGGGAGGGTGAGTGTGTGGAGTGGGGGAGGGTGTGTGTGTGGTGCGTGTAGGGTGAGTGTGTGGTGTGGGGGGAGGGGGAGTGTGTGGTGTGGGGGAGGGTGTGTGTGCGGTGCGAGTAGGGTGAGTGTGTGGTCTGGGGGAGGGTGAGTGTGAGGTGCGAGTAGGGTGAGTGTGTGTTGTGGGGGAGAGTGTGTGTGGTGTGGGGGAGGGTGAGTGTGTGGTGTGGGCGAGGGTCAGTGTGTGGTGCGGGCGAGGGTCAGTGTGTGGTGCGGGGAGGTTAAGTGTGTGGTGTGGGGGAAGGTGTGTGTGTGGTGCGAGTAGGGTGAGTGTGTGGTGTGGGGGAGGGTGAGTGTGTGGTGCGAGTAGGGTGAGTGTGTGGTGTGGGGGAGAGTGTGTGTGGTGTGGGGGAGGGTGATTGTGTGGTGTGGGGGAGAGTGTGGGTGTGGTGCGAGTAGGGTGAGTGTGTGGTGTTGGGGAGGTTGAGTGTGGGGTTTGGGCGAGGGGGAGTGTGTGGTGTGGGTGAAGGTGTGTGTGTGGTGCGAGTAGGGTGAGTGTGTGGTGTTGGGGAGGGGGAGTGTGTGGTGTGGGGGAGGGTGTGTTTGGTGTGGCGGAGGGGGAGTGTGTGGTGTGGGGGAGGGTGTGTGTGTGGTGCGAGTAGGGTGAGTGTGTGGTGTTGGGGAGGGGGAGTGTGTGGTGTGGGGGAGGGTGAGTGTGGTGTGGGGGAGGGGGAGTGTGTGGTGTGGGGGAGGGTGTGTGTGTGGTGTGGGGGAGGGGAAGTGTGTGGTGTAGGGGAGGGGGAGTGTGTGGTGTGGGGGAGGGAGGGTGTGGTGTGTGGGAGGGTGTGTGTGATGTGGGGGAGGGTGAGTGTGTGGTGTGGGGGAGGGTGTGGGTGTGGTGCGGGGAGGGTGAGTGTGGTGTGGGGGAGGGTGTGTGTGGTGTGGGGGAGGGTGAGGGTGCGGTGTGTGGGAGGGTGAGCATGTGGTGTGGGCGAGGGTGAGTGTGTGGTGTGGCGGAGGGGGAGTGTGTGGTGTGGGGGAGGGAGTGTGTGTTGTGGGGGAGGGGGAGTGTGTGGTGTGGGGTAGGGTGTGTGTGTGGTGTGGGGGTGGGTGAGTGTGTGGTGTGGGGGAGGGTGTGCGTGTGGTGTGGGGGAGAGTGTGTGTGGTGTGGGGGAGGGTGAGTGTGTGGTGTGGGCGAGGGTCAGTTTGTGGTGCGGGGAGCGTGAGTGTGTGGTGCGGGGAGGGTGAGTGTGTGGAGTGGGGGAGGGTGTGTGTGTGGTGCGTGTAGGGTGAGTGTGTGGTGTGGGGGAGGGGGAGTGTGTGGTGTGGGGGAGGGTGTGTGTGTGGTGCGAGTAGGGTGAGTGTGTGGTCTGGGGGAGGGTGAGTGTGAGGTGCGAGTAGGGTGAGTGTGTGGTGTGGGGGAGAGTGTGTGTGGTGTGGGGGAGGGTGAGTGTGTGGTGTGGGCGAGGGTCAGTGTGTGGTGCGGGCGAGGGTCAGTGTGTGGTGCGGGGAGGTTGAGTGTGTGGTGTGGGGGAAGGTGTGTGTGTGGTGCGAGTAGGGTGAGTGTGTGGTGTGGGGGAGAGTGTGTGTGGTGTGGGGGAGGGTGAGTGTGTGGTGTGGGGGAGAGTGTGGGTGTGGTGCGAGTAGGGTGAGTGTGTGGTGTTGGGGAGGTTGAGTGTGGGGTTTGGGCGAGGGGGAGTGTGTGGTGTGGGTGAAGGTGTGTGTGTGGTGCGAGTAGGGTGAGTGTGTGGTGTTGGGGAGGGGGAGTGTGTGGTGTGGGGGAGGGTGTGTGTGGTGTGGGGGAGGGGGAGTGTGTGGTGTGGGGGAGGGTGTGTGTGTGGTGCGAGTAGGGTGAGTGTGTGGTGTTGGGGAGGGGAGTGTGTGGTGTGGGGGAGGGTGAGTGTGGTGTGGGGGAGGGGGAGTGTGTGGTGTGGGGGAGGGTGTGTGTGTGGTGTGGGGGAGGGGGAGTGTGTGGTGTGGGGAGGGTGAGTGTGTGGTGCGAGCAGGGTGAGTGTGTGGTGTGGGGGAGGGGGAGTGTGTGGTGTAGGGGAGGGGGAGTGTGTGGTGTGGGGGAGGGAGGGTGTGGTGTGGGGGGAGGGTGTGTGTGGTGTGGGGGAGGGTGTGTGTGGTGTGGGGGAGAGTGTGTGTGTGGTGTGTGGGAGGGTGAGTGTGTGGTGTGGGGGAGGGTGAGTGTGTGGTGGGGAGGGGGAGTGTGTGGTCTGGTGAGGGTGAGTGTGTGGTGTGGGGGAGGGGGAGTGTGTGGTGTGGGGAGGGTGAGTGTGTGGTGGGGAGGGGGAGTGTGTAGTGTGGGGCAGGGGGAGTGAGCGGGGGTGGGGGAGGGTGAGTGTGTGGTGTGGGGGAGGGTGAGTGTGTGGTGTGGGGGAGGGTGAGTGTGTGTTGTGGGGGAGGATGAGTGTGTGGTGTGGGGGGAGGGTGAGTGTGTGGTGTGGGGGAGGGTGAGTGTGTGGTGTGGGGGAGGGTGTGTGTGCTGTTGGGGAGGGTGAGTGTGTGGTGTGGGGGAGGGTGTGTGTGCTGTTGGGGAGGGTGAGTGTGTGGTGTGGGGGATGGGGAGTGTGTGGTGTGGGGGAGGGTGAGTGTGTGGTGTGGGGGAGGGGGAGTGTGTGGTGTGGGGGAGGGAGTGTGTGGTGTGGGGGAGGGGGAGTGTGTGGTGTGGGGGAGGGGGAGTGTGTGGTGTGGGGGAGGGTGTGTGTGTGGTGTGGGGGAGGGCGAGTGTGTGGTGTGGGGGAGGGTGAGTGTGTGGTGTGGGGGAGGGTGTGGGGGAGGGTGTGTGTGGTGTGGGGGAGGGTGAGTGTGGTGTGGGGGAGGGTGTGTGTGGTGTAGGGGAGGATGTGTGTGGTGTGGGGGAGGGTGAGTGTGGTGTGGGGGAGGATGAGTGTGGTGTGGGGGAGGGGTGTGTGTGATGTGGGGGAGGGTGAGTGTGCGGTGTGGGGGAGGGTGAGCGTGTGGTGTGGGCGAGGGTGAGTGTGTGGTGTGGGGGAGGGGGAGTGTGTGGTGTGGGGGAGGGAGTGTGTGTTGTGGGGGAGGGTGAGCCTGTGGTGTGGGCGAGGGTGAGTGTGTGGTGTGGGGGAGGGGGAGTGTGTGGTGTGGGGGAGGGTGTGCGTGTGGTGTGGGGGAGAGTGTGTATGGTGTGGGGGAGAGTGTGTGTGGTGTGGGGGAGGGTGAGTGTGCGGTGTGGGGGAGGGTGAGCGTGTGGTGTGGGCGAGGGTGAGTGTGTGGTGTGGGGGAGGGTAAGTGTGTGCTGTGGGGGTGGGAGTGTGTGTTGTGCGGGAGGGGGAGTGTGTGGTGTGGGGTAGGGTGTGTGTGTGGTGTGGGGGTGGGTGAGTGTGTGGTGTGGGGGAGGGTGTGCGTGTGGTGTGGGGGAGAGTGTGTATGGTGTGGGGGGAGAGTGTGTGTGGTGTGGGGGA
This sequence comes from Isurus oxyrinchus, assembly GCA_026770705.1. Lineage (NCBI taxonomy): Eukaryota > Metazoa > Chordata > Chondrichthyes > Lamniformes > Lamnidae > Isurus > Isurus oxyrinchus. Next base: position 6,681 of record JANJGN010004287.1, on the reverse strand, counting down.
GGGTGAGTGTGTGGTGTGGGCGAGGGTCAGTGTGTGGTGCGGGGAGGGTGAGTGTGTGGTGCGGGGAGGGTGAGTGTGTGGTGTGGGGGAGGGGGAGTGTGTGGTGCGAGTAGGGTGAGTGTGTGGTGTGGGGGAGGGGGAGTGTGTGGTGTGGGGGAGGGTGTGTGTGTGGTGCGAGTAGGGTGAGTGTGTGGTGCGGGGGAGGGTGAGTGTGAGGTGCGAGTAGGGTGAGTGTGTGGTGTGGGGGAGAGTGTGTGTGGTGTGGGGGAGGGTGAGTGTGTGGTGTGGGCTAGGGTAAGTGTGTGGTGCGGGCGAGGGTCAGTGTGTGATGCGGGGAGGTTGAGTGTGTGGTGTGGGGGAAGGTGAGTGTGTGGTGCGAGTAGGGTGAGTGTGTGGTGTTGGGGAGGGTGAGTGTGTGGTGTGGGGGTGGGGGAGTGTGTGGTGTGCGGGAGGGTGTGCGTGTGGTGTGGGGGAGAGTGTGTGTGGTGTGGGGGGAGAGTGTGTGTGTTGTGGGGGAGGGTGTGTGTGTGGTGTGGGCGAGGGTCAGTGTGTGGTGCGGGGAGGGTGAGTGTGTGGTGCGGGGAGGGTGAGTGTGTGGTGTGGGGGAGGGGGAGTGTGTGGTGCGAGTAGGGTGAGTGTGTGGTGTGGGGGAGGGGGAGTGTGTGGTGTGGGGGAGGGTGTGTGTGTGGTGCGAGTAGGGTGAGTGAGTAGTGTGGGGGAGGGTGAGTGTGAGGTGCGAGTAGGGTGAGTGTGTGGTGTGGGGGAGAGTGTGTGTGGTGTGGGGGAGGGTGAGTGTGTGGTGTGGGCGAGGCTAAGTGTGTGGTGCGGGCGAGGGTCAGTGTGTGGTGCGGGGAGGTTGAGTGTGTGGTGTGGGGGAAGGTGTGTGTGTGGTGCGAGTAGGGTGAGTGTGTGGTGTTGGGGAGGGTGTCTGAGGTGTTGGAGAGGGGGAGTGTGTGGTGCGGGGAGGGTGAGTGTGTGGTGTGGGGGAGGGGGAGTGTGTGGTGTAGGGGAGGGGGAGTGTGTGGTGTGGGGGAGGGGGAGTGCGTGGTGTGGGCGAGGGAGAGTGTGTGGAGCGGGGAGGGTGAGTGTGTGGTGTGGAGGAGGGAGGGTGTGGTGTGGGGGAGGGTGTGTGTGGTGTGGGGGAGGGTGTGTGTGGTGTGGGGGAGAGTGTGTGTGTGGTGTGTGGGAGGGTGAGCGTGTGGTGTGGGGGAGGGTGAGTGTGTGGTGGGGAGGGGGAGTGTGTAGTGTGGGGCAGGGGGAGTGAGCGGGGTGAGGGAGGGTGAGTGTGTGGTCTGGGGAGGGTGAGTGTGTGGTGTTGGGGAGGGTGAGTGTGTAGTGTGGGGGAGGGTGAGTGTGAGGTGCGAGTAGGGTGAGTGTGTGGTGTGGGGGAGAGTGTGTGTGGTGTGGGGGAGGGTGAGTGTGTGGTGTGGGCGAGGGTAAGTGTGTGGTGCGGGCGAGGGTCAGTGTGTGGTGCGGGGAGGTTGAGTGTGTGGTGTGGGGGAAGGTGTGTGTGTGGTGCGAGTAGGGTGAGTGTGTGGTGTGGGGGAGGGGGAGTGTGTGGTGTGGGGGATGGTGTGTGTGTGGTGCGAGTAGGGTGAGTGTGTGGTGTTGGGGAGGGTGTCTGAGGTGTTGGAGAGGGGGAGTGTGTGGTGCGGGGAGGGTGAGTGTGTGGTGTGGGGGAGGGGGAGTGTGTGGTGTAGGGGAGGGGGAGTGTGTGGTGTGGGGGAGGGGGAGTGCGTGGTGTGGGGGGAGGGAGGGGGTGGTGTGGTGGAGGGTGTGTGTGGTGCGAGCAGGGTGAGTGTGTGGTGTGGGGGAGGGGGAGTGTGTGGTGTAGGGGAGGGAGGGTGTGGTGTGGGGGAGGGTGTGTGTGGTGTGGGGGAGGGTGTGTGTGGTGTGGGGGAGAGTGTGTGTGTGGTGTGTGGGAGGGTGAGTGTGTGGTGTGGGGGAGGGTGAGTGTGTGGTGGGGAGGGGTAGTGTGTGGTGTGGGGAGGGTGAGTGTGTGGTGTGGGGGAGGGGGAGTGTGTGGTGTGGGGAGGGTGAGTGTGTGGTGTGGGGGAGGGTGATTGTGTGGTGGGGAGGGGGAGTGTGTCGTGTGGGGCAGGGGGAGTGAGCGGGGTGGGGGAGGATGAGTGTGTGGTGTGGTTGAGGGTGAGTGTGTGGTGTGGGGGAGGGTGAGTGCGTGGTGTGGGGGAGGGTGAGTGTGTGGTGTGGGGGAGGAGGAGTGTGTGGTGTGGGGGAGGAGGAGTGTGGTGTGGGGGAGTGTGAGTGTGTGGTGTGCGGGAGGAGGAGTGTATGGTGTGGGGGAGAGTGAGTGTGTGGTGTGGGGGAGGGTGAGTGTGTGTTGTGGGGGAGGGTGAGTGTGTGGTGTGGGGGAGGGTGAGAGTGTGGTGTGGGGGAGGGGGAGTGTGTGGTGTGGGGGAGGGTGTGTGTGCTGTTGGGGAGGGTGAGTGTGTGGTGTGGGGGACGGGGAGTGTGTGGTGTGGGGGAGGGGGAGTGTGTGGTGTGGGGGAGGGTGTGTGTAGTGTGGGGGAGGGGGAGTGTGTGGTGTGGGGGAGGGGGAGTGTGTGGTGTGGAAGAGGGGGAGTGTGTGGTGTGGGGGAGGGTGTGTGTGGTGCGGGGAGGGTGAGCGTGTGGTGTGGGGGAGGGTGAGTGTGTGGTGTGGGTGAGTGTGTGTGTGTGGTGTGGGGGAGGGTGAGTGTGTGGTGTGGGGGAGGGTGAGTGTGTGGTGTGGGGGAGGGTGAGTGTGGTGTGGGGGAGGGTGTGTGTGATGTGGGGGAGGGTGAGTGTGTGGTGTGGGGGAGGGTGTGGGTGTGGTGCGGAGAGGGTGAGTGTGGTGTGGGGGACGGTGTGTGTGGTGTGGGGGAGGGTGAGTATGTGGTGGGGGGGAGGGAGTGTGTGGTGTGGGGGAGGGTGTGTGTGATGTGGGGGAGGGTGAGTGTGTGGTGTGGGGGAGGGTGTGGGTGTGGTGCGGGGAGGGTGAGTGTGGTGTGGGGGAGGGTGTGTGTGGTGTGGGGGAGGGTGAGTGTGCGGTGTGTGGGAGGGTGAGCGTGTGGTGTGGGCGAGGGTGAGTGTGTGGTGTGGCGGAGGGGGAGTGTGTGGTGTGGGGGAGGGAGTGTGTGTTGTGGGGGAGGGGGAGTGTGTGGTGTGGGGTAGGGTGTGTGTGTGGTGTGGGGGTGGGTGAGTGTGTGGTGTGGGGGAGGGTGTGTGTGGTGTGGGGGAGGGGGAGTGTGTGGTGTGGGGTAGGGTGTGTGTGTGGTGTGGGGGTGGGTGAGTGTGTGGTGTGGGGGAGGGTGTGCGTGTGGTGTGGGGGAGAGTGTGTGTGGTGTGGGGGAGAGTGTGTGTGGTGTGGGGTAGGGTGAGTGTGTGGTGTGGGCGAGGGTCAGTTTGTGGTGCGGGGAGCGTGAGTGTGTGGTGCGGGGAGGGTGAGTGTGTGGAGTGGGGGAGGGTGTGTGTGTGGTGCGTGTAGGGTGAGTGTGTGGTGTGGGGGAGGGGGAGTGTGTGGTGTGGGGGAGCGTGTGTGTGTGGTGCGAGTAGGGTGAGTGTGTGGTCTGGGGGAGGGTGAGTGTGAGGTGCGAGTAGGGTGAGTGTGTGTTGTGGGGGAGAGTGTGTGTGGTGTGGGGGAGGGTGAGTGTGTGGTGTGGGCGAGGGTCAGTGTGTGGTGCGGGCGAGGGTCAGTGTGTGGTGCGGGGAGGTTGAGTGTGTGGTGTGGGGGAAGGTGTGTGTGTGGTGCGAGTAGGGTGAGTGTGTGGTGTGGGGGAGGGTGAGTGTGTGGTGCGAGTAGGGTGAGTGTGTGGTGTGGGGGAGAGTGTGTGTGGTGTGGGGGAGGGTGATTGTGTGGTGTGGGGGAGAGTGTGGGTGTGGTGCGAGTAGGGTGAGTGTGTGGTGTTGGGGAGGTTGAGTGTGGGGTTTGGGCGAGGGGGAGTGTGTGGTGTGGGTGAAGGTGTGTGTGTGGTGCGAGTAGGGTGAGTGTGTGGTGTTCGGGAGGGGGAGTGTGTGGTGTGGGGGAGTAATGTGTGTGGTGTGGCGGAGGGGGAGTGTGTGGTGTGGGGGAGGGGGAGTGTGTGGTGTAGGGGAGGGGGAGTGTGTGGTGTGGGGGAGGGAGGGTGTGGTGTGGGGGGAGGGTGTGTGTGGTGTGGGGGAGGGTGTGTGTGGTGTGGGGGAGAGTGTGTGTGTGGTGTGTGGGAGGGTGAGTGTGTGGTGTGGGGGAGGGTGAGTTTGTGGTGGGGAGGGGGAGTGTGTGGTGTGGGGGAGGGGGAGTGTGTGGTGTGGGGAGGGTGAGTGTGTGGTGTGGGGGAGGGTGAGTGTGTGGTGCGGGGAGGGTGAGTGTGTGGTGTGGGGAGGGTGAGTGTGTGGTGTGGGGGAGGGGGAGTGTGTGGTGTGGGGAGGGTGAGTGTGTGGTGTGGGGGAGGGTGATTGTGTGGTGGGGAGGGGGAGTGTGTAGTGTGGGGCAGGGGGAGTGAGCGGGGTGGGGGAGGGTGAGTGTGTGGTGTGGTTGAGGGTGAGTGTGTGGTGTGGGGGAGGGTGAGTGTGTGGTGTGGGGGGAGGGTGAGTGTGTGGTGTGGGGGAGGAGGAGTGTGTGGTGTGGGGGAGGGTGTCTGTGGTGTGGGGGAGGGTGAGTGTGTGGTGTGCGGGAGGAGGAGTGTGTGGTGTGGGGGAGTGTGAGTGTGTGGTGTGGGCGAGGGTGAGTGTGTGATGTGGGGGAGGAGGAGTGTGTGGTGTGGGGGAGGGTGAGTGTGTGGTGTGGGGGAGTGAGTGTGTGGTGTGGGCGAGGGGGAGTGTGTGGTGTGGGGGAGGGTGTGTGTGGTGTGGGGGAGGGTGAGTGTGTGGTGTGGGGGAGGGTGTGTGTGGTGTTGGGGAGGGGGAGAGTGTGGTGTGGGGGAGGGGCAGTGTGTGGTGTGGGGGAGGGTGAGTGTGTGGTGTGGGGGAGGGGGAGTGTGTGGTGTGGGGGAGAGTGTGTGTGGTGTGGGGGAGAGTGTGTGTGGTGTGGGGGAGGGTGAGTGTGTGGTGTGGGCGAGGGTCAGTGTGTGGTGCGGGGAGGGTGAGTGTGTGGTGCGGGGAGGGTGAGTGTGTGGTGTGGGGGAGGGGGAGTGTGTGGTATGGGGGAGGGTGTGTGTTGTGCGAGTAGGGTGAGTGTGTAGTGTGGGGGAGGGTAAGTATGAGGTGCGAGTAGGGTGAGTGTGTGGTGTGGGGGAGAGTGTGTGTGGTGTGGGGGAGGGTGAGTGTGTGGTGTGGGCGAGGGTAAGTGTGTGGTGCGGGCGAGGGTCAGTGTGTGGTGTGGGGGAGGGGGAGTGTGTGGTGCGAGTAGGGTGAGTGTGTGGTGTGGGGGAGGGGGAGTGTGTGGTGTGGGGGAGGGTGTGTGTGTGGTGCGAGTAGGGTGAGTGTGTGGTCTGGGGGAGGGTGAGTATGAGGTGCGAGTAGGGTGAGTGTGTGGTGTGGGGGAGAGTGTGTGTGGTGTGGGGGAGGGTGAGTGTGTGGTGTGGGCGAGGGTAAGTGTGTGGTGCGGGCGAGGGTCAGTGTGTGGTGCGGGGAGGTTGAGTGTGTGGTGTGGGGGAAGGTGTGTGTGTGGTGCGAGTAGGGTGAGTGTGTGGTGTGGGGGAGGGGGAGTGTGTGGTGTGGGGGATGGTGTGTGTGTGGTGCGAGTAGGGTGAGTGTGTGGTGTTGGGGAGGGTGAGTGTGTGGTTTGGGCGAGGGGGAGTGTGTGGTGTGGGGGAGGTTGTGTGCGGTGTGGGGGAGGGTGTGTGCGGTGTGGGGGAGGGTGTGTGTGGTGTGGGGGAGGGTGTGTGTGGTGTGGGGGAGGGTGAGTGTGTGGTGTGGGGGAGTGTGAGTGTGTGGTGTGGGCGAGGGTGAGTGTGTGATGTGGGGGAGGAGGAGTGTGTGGTGTGGGGGAGGGTGAGTGTGTGGTGTGGGGGAGTGAGTGTGTGGTGTGGGCGAGGGGGAGTGTGTGGTGTGGGGGAGGGTGTGTGTGGTGTGGGGGAGGGTGAGTGTGTGGTGTGGGGGAGGGGTGTGTGTGGTGTTGGGGAGGGGGAGTGTGTGGTGTGGGGGAGGGGCAGTGTGTGGTGTGGGGGAGGGTGAGTGTGTGGTGTGGGGGAGGGGGAGTGTGTGGTGTGGGGGAGAGTGTGTGTGGTGTGGGGGAGAGTGTGTGTGGTGTGGGGGAGGGTGAGTGTGTGGTGTGGGCGAGGGTCAGTGTGTGGTGCGGGGAGGGTGAGTGTGTGGTGCGGGGACGGTGAGTGTGTGGTGTGGGGGAGGGGGAGTGTGTGGTGTGTGGGGGAGGGTGTGTGTGTGGGTGCGAGTAGGGTGAGTGTTGTAGTGTGGGGGAGGGTGAGTATGAGGTGCGAGTAGGGTGAGTGTGTGGTGTGGGGGAGAGTGTGTGTGGTGTGGGGGAGGGTGAGTGTGTGGTGTGGGCGAGGGTAAGTGTGTGGTGCGGGCGAGGGTCAGTGTGTGGTGTGGGGGAGGGGGGAGTGTGTGGTGCGAGTAGGGTGAGTGTGTGGTGTGGGGGAGGGGGAGTGTGTGGTGTGGGGGGAGGGTGTGTGTGTGGTGCGAGTAGGGTGAGTGTGTAGTGTGGGGGAGGGTGAGTATGAGGTGCGAGTAGGGTGAGTGTGTGGTGTGGGGGAGAGTGTGTGTGGTGTGGGGGAGGGTGAGTGTGTGGTGTGGGCGAGGGTAAGTGTGTGGTGCGGGCGAGGG
>JANJGN010004285.1:0-34763 GCA_026770705.1 Isurus oxyrinchus | reverse complement strand
GAGAGAGAGCGGGTAATAAAGCAGACAGTATCCTGGGATTTATTAATAGGGACAGAGAGTACAAGAGCAGGGAGGGTGTGTTGAGCTGGTATAAGACACAGACTGAGAGAGAGCGGGTAATAAAGCAGACAGTATCCTGGGGTTTATTAATAGGGACAGAGAGTACAAGAGCAGGGAGGGTGTGTTGAGCTGGTATAAGACACAGGGTGAGAGAGCGGGTAATAAAGCAGACAGTATCCTGGGGTTTATTAATAGGGACAGAGAGTACAAGAGCAGGGAGGGTGTGTTAAGCTGGTATAAGACACAGGTTCTGCCTCAGCTGGAGTGTTGTGTCCAGTTCTGGGCTCCGCACTTTGGGAAGGATGTGAAGGGGTTGGAGAGAGTGTGGAAAAGATTGACGAGAATCGGTCCAGGGATAAGGAACTTCATTTCTGTGGGTAGATTAGAGAAATTTGGACTGTTGTCCTTGGAGAACAGATGGTCGAGAGGAGATTCGATCGAGGTGTTCAGAACTGTGAGGGGTCCAGACAGAGCGGAGAGGGAGAAACTGTTCCTATTGGCGGAAGGATGGAGACCCAGAGGGGACACAGATTTAAGGGGATTGGGGACAGGAGAAGAAACTTTTTTACCCAGCCAGTGGTTAGGGTCTGGAACGCACTGTCTGAGAGTGTGGGGGAGACAGGGTCAATCGAGTGGTTAGGATCTGGAACGGACTGTCTGAGAGTGTGGGGGAGACAGGGTCAATCGAGTGGTTAGGGTCTGGAACGCACTGTCTGAGAGTGTGGTGGAGACAGGGTCAATCGAGTGGTTAGGGTCTGGAACGCACTGTCTGAGAGTGTGGGGGAGACAGGGTCAATCGAGTGGTTAGGGTCTGGAACGCACTGTCTGAGAGTGTGGGGGAGACAGGGTCAATCGAGTGGTTAGGGTCTGGAACGCACTGTCTGAGAGTGTGGGGGAGACAGGGTCAATCGAGTGGTTAGGATCTGGAACGCACTGTCTGAGCGTGTGGGGGAGACAGGGTCAATCGAGTGGTTAGGGTGTGGAACGCACTGTCTGAGAGTGTGGGGGAGACAGGGTCAATCGAGTGGTTAGGGTCTGGAACGCACTGTCTGAGAGTGTGGGGGAGACAGGGTCAATCGAGTGGTTAGGGTGTGGAACGCACCGTCTGAGAGTGTGGGGGAGACAGGGTCCATCGAGGCGGTGGAGAGGGGATTGGATCGCTCTCTGGAAGGGGAGAGTGGCCAGGGAGAGGATGAGGGGAGTGGGTCACTCATTCAGGAGGGTGAGGAACTGAGGAGTGTTGATGTTGCGGGAGACTTGGGAGCGTTGGTACGAGGCCTGTAGAAAGTTAGTGTGCGGGAGCAGCAAGCAACTGGGAAGGGAGATGGCGAGCGGGCCTGTATTGTAAGGGTGGGGGTGGGGGGGGGGGGGGGGGGGGTGGCTGGAGTACAGAATGAAGAAGCCTCGTTACAATCGGACAGGGTTTTGGCCAGATCACATCTGGAACGCTGGGCGCAGTCTCGGGTCTCCGCAGTTAGGGAAGGACGCACTTGCATCGGAGGTGGTACAGCCGGGGTCCACCAGATTGGTCACCGGGGGGGTGAGGGGGGTTATCCTCCGGCGAGAGGCTGCGTAAATCGGGTTCACGTTCTCCGGAGTTTGGAAGAACGAGGGGAGATCTCACTGGACGCTACAGAACCCTGGAGCGGGCTCGAGAGGGTGGACACTGAGAGATCGTTCCCGCCAGCCTGGGGGGGGGAATATAAAACACAGGGTTGGGGGATGGGGGGGGGTGGGTGGGCACAGTCTCGGGAGGAGGGGTCCGATCGTTTGGGACTGAGGAAGAGGCGAAGAAACGTCTTCACTCAAAAAAGGGGGCTGTGAGTCTCGAGAAGTCGCCAGCCCAGGGGGGTTGTGGGTGCTCCGTCGTTGAGTACGTTTAAGGCTGGGGATAGACAGATCTTGGGTCTTGGGGGGTGGGGGTGGGAATTAGGGACATGGGGAGCGGGAGGGAAAATTGAGTTGAAGCCCAAGATCAGCCATGATGGTACTGAGTCCAAAAGAAGCGTATTATCTGAATGGTGAGAGATTGCAGAGCTCTGAGGTGCAGAGGGATCTGGGTGTCCTAGTGCATGAATCACAAAAGGTTAGTGTGCAGAGTATTATCTAAATGGTGAGAGACTGCAGAGCTCTGAGGTGCAGAGGGATCTGGGTGTCCTAGTGTATGAGTCACAAAAGGTTAGTGTGCAGAGTATTATCTAAATGGTGAGAGATTGCAGAGCTCTGAGGTACAGAGGGATCTGGGTGTCCTAGTGTATGAATCACAAAAGGTTAGTGTGCAGAGTATTATCTAAATGGTGAGAGATTGCAGAGCTCTGAGGTGCAGAGGGATCTGGGTGTCCTAGTGTATGAGTCACAAAAGGTTAGTGTGCAGAGTATTATCTAAATGGTGAGAGATTGCAGAGCTCTGAGGTACAGAGGGATCTGGGTGTCCTAGTGTATGAATCACAAAAGGTTAGTGTGCAGAGTATTATCTAAATGGTGAGAGATTGCAGAGCTCTGAGGTGCAGAGGGATCTGGGTGTCCTAGTGCATGAATCACAAAAGGTTAGTGTGCAGAGTATTATCTGAATGGTGAGAGATTGCAGAGCTCTGAGGTACAGAGGGATCTGGGTGTCCTAGTGTATGAATCACAAAAGGTTAGTGTGCAGAGTATTATCTAAATGGTGAGAGATTGCAGAGCTCTGAGGTACAGAGGGATCTGGGTGTCCTAGTGCATGAGTCACAAAAGGTTAGTGTGCAGGTACAGCGAGTAATTAGGAAGCTAATAGAATATTATTGTTTATTGTGAGGGGGAATTGAATACAAAGGTAGGGAGGTTATGCTTCAGTTGTACAGGGCACTGGTGAGACCACATCTGGAGTGTTGTGGACAGTATTGGTCTCCTTATTTAAGGAATGATGTAACTGCGTTGGCAGCAGTTCAGAGAATGTTGACCAGACTAACACCAGGAATGCGCGGCCTGTTTTATGAGGGAAGGTCGGACAGGTTAGGCTCGTATCCGCTGGAGTTTAGAAGAGTGACAGGCGACTGGATTGAAACCTTTAAGATCCTGAGGGGTCTTGGATAGGGGGGATGTGGAGAGGAGGTTTCCTCTTGTGGGAGAATCTTGAACGAGGTGGGGGAGGGGGGGGAGGTCACAGTTTAAAAATAAGGGGTGGCCCATTTAGGACAGAGATGGGGGGAAATGTTCTCTCTCCGAGGGGGGTGAGTCTTTGGAACTCTCTCCCTCAACAGGAGGTGGAAGCAGAGCCTTTGAATATATTGAAGGCCGAGGTGGGTAGATTTCGGATTCACAAGGAGGTGAAAGGTTATCGAGGGGGGAGGGGAGGCGGGAATGCGGGGTTGAGGGGACAATCGGATCAGCCACGATGTTATTGAATGGGACAGCAGGTTAGAGGGGCCGAGTGGCCGACTCCTGCTCCTCCTGTCCAGCATAGGTGCACAGGCTGAACTGCCCCCACCCTCCTGTATTGTAACCAGCCCGACGAAGACGCAGCCTTAGGGCAAAAGGGACAAAATCCGACCCCATCCTTAACCAAGAGTGACTCACCCGAAACCGACACAAAGAATCTCACAGCATCTCGATGTCCATGGAAACAGATCTGGGCCAATGACATGGCGCAGTATGGGATGGAGGAGGGCACCGCTACCCCCTGCAGTGGGTCCTCCTGGCCAGCAGGAGCGCCATTGCCGATCTTCAGAGTCGAACCGGCCGCCAGCTCTGTCAAAGAGAGGGCGGAGTTGAGACAGAGATGGGGCACTGCTTCTCGCCACCACGCACCACCCCCCCTCAACCCCCCAAACCTCCTCCTCCCGTTACCCTGCAGCCGAGGAGCTCTCAGCGCGGGGAGCTGGCAGGGATCACGCATTGCGAACGCCTGGGCCCTTTTCCCCGGGGGGCTGGGCTCAAGAGATTGCAGGCTAAGCCAGCCGGTGGGGTTTATCGCCGGGTATAAGCCGCCACGGAAGCAAACCGCGAGCACCGAGCGCGGAGCACTCACCGGCCGACAGGGGCGCTGAGACGACGAACCCGGTCCCCGTCCCGATCCACAGCCGCTCGCAGATCACGGACAGGGCCGTCACCTGAAGTAGGGAGAGACCGGGGGGCCGCGAACCTGGCAAACAGAAGAGCAGACGGGGCGTCACTCACAGGGAAGCACACCGGCACCGACTCCGACACCCACCCCCGGCCACATCCACACACCAGCCCTCACGTGGAACCCCCCCCGTCACCCAGTGACACGTCCCTGAGGCCCTCCCACAGGATCGATTATCCAACCTAGCTTGACCCGGAGCCAGAAGGGGAGATATGAGGGAGATATGACCGAAACGTCGGACACACAGCGGGGTTGGAAAGAGCGTCTTAAAGGAGGGGAGAGAGAGAGAAAGAGAGAGAGAGAGACAGAGAGAGAGAGAGAGAGAGAGAGAGAGAGAGAGAGACAGAGAGAGAGAGAGAGAGAGAGAGAGAGAGAGACAGAGAGAGAGAGAGAGAGAGAGAGAGTGGTGGACAGCGTCAGGGAAGCAATTCCAGAGTGTAGTCTCGGAAGCCAATGGCGGGGGGATGGAAATCAGGGGGATGCTCGAGAGGCCGGAATCAGGGGAGCGCAGAGATCTTGGAGGGTTGGAGGAGGTTCCAGAGATTGGGAGGGAGTGGGCGAGGGAGGGGTTTGAACAGGAGGATGTGAATTGTAGGGGCTGGAGGAGGTTACAGGGATAGGGAGGGAGGGGGTGAGGGAGGGATTTGAACAGGAGGATGAGAATTGTAGGGGCTGGAGGAGGTTACAGAGATAGGGAGGGAGGGGGTGAGGGAGGGATTTGAACAGGAGGGATGAGAATTGTAGGGGCTGGAGGAGGTTACAGAGATAGGGAGGGAGGGGGTGAGGGAGGGATTTGAACAGGTGGATGAGAATTGTAGGGGCTGGAGGAGGTTACAGAGATAGGGAGGGAGGGTGTGAGGGAGGGATTTGAACAGGAGGATGAGAATTGTAGAGGCTGGAGGAGGTTACAGAGATAGGGAGGGAGGGGGTGAGGGAGGGATTTGAACAGGAGGATGAGAATTGTAGAGGCTGGAGGAGGTTACAGAGATAGGGAGGGAGAGGGTGAGGGAGGGATTTGAACAGGAGGATGAGGATTGTAGAGGCTGGAGGAGGTTACAGAGATAGGGAGGGAGGGGATGAGGGAGGGATTTGAACAGGAGGATGAGAATTGTAGGGGCTGGAGGAGGTTACAGAGATAGGGAGGGAGGGATTTGAACAGGAGGATGAGAATTGTAGGGGCTGGAGGAGGTTACAGAGATAGGGAGGGAGGGGGTGAGGGAGGGATTTGAACAGGGGGATGAGAATTGTAGAGGCTGGAGGAGGTTACAGAGATAGGGAGGGAGGGGGTGAGGGAGGGATTTGAACAGGAGGATGAGAATTGTAGGGGCTGGAGGAGGTTACAGAGATAGGGAGGGAGGGGGTGAGGGAGGGATTTGAACAGGAGGATGAGAATTGTAGGGGCTGGAGGAGGTTACAGAGATAGGGAGGGGGTGAGGGAGGGATTTGAACAGGAGGATGAGAATTGCAGGGGCTGGAGGAGGTTACAGAGATAGGGAGGGAGGGGGTGAGGGAGGGATTTGAACAGGAGGATGAGAATTGTAGGGGCTGGAGGAGGTTACAGAGATAGGGAGGGAGGGGGTGAGGGAGGGATTTGAACAGGAGGATGAGAATTGTAGGGGCTGGAGGAGGTTACAGAGATAGGGAGGGAAGGGGTGAGGGAGGGATTTGAACAGGAGGATGAGAATTGTAGGGGCTGGAGGAGGTTACAGAGATAGGGAGGGAGGGGGTGAGGGAGGGATTTGAACAGGGGGATGAGAATTGTAGAGGCTGGAGGAAGTTACAGAGATAGGGAGGGAGGGGGTGAGGGAGGGATTTGAACAGGAGGATGAGGATTGTAGGGGCTGGAGGAGGTTACAGAGATAGGGAGGGAGGGGGTGAGGGAGGGATTTGAACAGGACGATGAGAATTGTAGGGGCTGGAGGAGGTTACAGAGATAGGGAGGGAGGAGGTGAGGGAGGGATTTGAACATGAGGATGAGAATTGTAGGGGCTGGAGGAGGTTACAGAGATAGGGAGGGAGGGTGTGAGGGAGGGATTTGAACAGGAGGATGAGAATTGTAGGGGCTGGAGGAGGTTACAGAGATAGCGAGGGAGGGGGTGAGGGAGGGATTGGAACAGGAGGATGAGAATTGTAGGGGCTGGAGGAGGTTACAGAGATAGGGAGGGTGGGGGTGAGAGAGGGATTTGAACAGGAGGATGAGAATTAAACAATCGAAGCGTTGCGGGACCGGGAGTCGGTGTGGGGTCAGCGAGGAGGGGATGGGAACACTCGAATCAGGAAAGAGGGGAGGGGAAATGGAGGCACAGGACGAGGAATTCTGCAGTGGATGAGCCGAGACTGGGGCAGAGGTGTCACTCACACATACACACACACACACATACAGACACACACACACACACTCGAACCCTTCCCCACCAGGTCGGGCACACTCACCAAACATGTTAGTGACAAAAGGCTGGATATCGACCTCCTGCAGCAGCTGTGCTGAGTGAGTGTGGAACAGGCGTAGCACAGACTCCAATCTGACCGACACCCAGACCCCCTCATCCTGAGCGGCCAGGTGTCGGACCTGTCTCTCCGGGTGGGGAGTCACCTCGAACCATTTCTACAGCGGACGGACACATGCAGAGAATGAGGCCAGCACGGGGTTAGATACAGAGTAAAGCTCCCTCTACACTGTCCCCATCAAACACTCCCAGGACAGGTACAGCACGGGGATAGATACAGAGTAAATCTCCCTCTACACTGTCCCCATCAAACACTCCCAGGACAGGTACAGCACGGGGTCAGATACAGAGTAAATCTCCCTCTACACTGTCCCCATCAAACACTCCCAGGACAGGTACAGCACGGGGTCAGATACAGAGTAAATCTCCCTCTACACTGTCCCCATCAAACATTCCCAGGACAGGGACAACTCGGGGTTAGATACACTTTAAATCTCCCTCTACACTGTCCCCATCAAACACTCCCAGGACAGGTACAGCACGGGGTTAGATACAGAGTAAATCTCCCTCTACACTGTCCCAACAAACACACCCAGGACAGGTACAGCACGGGGTTAGATACAGAGTTAAGCTCCCTCTACACTCTCCCTATCAAACACACCCAGTACATGTACAGCACGGGGTTAGATACCAACTAAAGCTCCATCTACACTGTCACCATCAAACACTCCAAGGACAGGTACAGCATGGGGTTAGATACAGAGTAAATCACCCTCTACACTGTCCCCATCAAACACTCCCAGGACAGGTACAGCATGGGGTTAGATACAGAGTAAAGATCCCTCGACACTGTCCCCATCAAACAATCCCAGGAGAGGCACAGCACGGGGTTAGATACAGAGTAAATCTCCCACTACACAGTCCCCATCAAACACTCCCAGGACAAGTACAGCGTGGGCTGAGATAACGACTATAGCTCCATCTACACTGTCACCATCAAACACTCCCAGAACAGGGACAGCACGGGGTTAGATACAGAGTAAAGTTCCCTCTACACTGTCCCCATCAAACACTTCCAGGACAGGTACAGCACAGGGTTAGATACAGAGTAAATCTCCCTCGACACTGTCCCCATCAAACACTCCCAGGACAGGTACAGCACGGGGTTAGATACAGAGTAAAGCTCCCTCTACACCATCCCCATCACACACTCCAAGGACAGGTACAGCAAGGGCTTAGATAAAGAGTAAAGCTCCCTCTACACTGTCCCTATCAAACACACCAAGGACAGGTACAGCACGAGGTTAGATACAGTGTAAAGCACCCTCTACACTGTCCCCATCAAACACTCCCAGAACAGGTACAGCATGGGACTAGATACCGCATAAAGCTACCTCTAAACTGTCCCCATCAAACACTCGTAGGACAGGAACAGCACGGGGTTAGGTACAGAGTAAAGCTCCATCTACACTGTACCCATCAAACACTCCCAGGACAGGTACAGCACTGGGTTAGATACAGAGTAAATCTCCCTCTACACTGTCCCCATCAAACACTCCCAGGACAGGTACAGCACGGCGTTAGATACAGAGTAAAGCTCCCTCTACAGTGCCCACATTAAACACTCCCAGGACAGGTAAAGCAAGGGGTTAGATACAGAGTAAAGCTCCCACTACACTGTCCCCATCAAACACTCCCAGGACAGGTACAGCACGGGATTAGATACAGAGTAAAGCTCCCTCTACAATGTCCCCATCAAATACTCACAGGACAGGTACAGCACGGGGATAGATACAGAATAAATCACACACTACACTGACCCATCAAACACTCCCAGGACAGGTACAGCATGGGGTTAGATACAGAGTAAAGCTCCCACACTGCCCCATCAAACACCCCTGGACAGGTAAAGCACGGGGTTAGATACAGAGTAAAGCTCCATCTACACTGTCCCCGTCAAACACTCATAGGACAGGAAAAGCACGGGGTGAGATACAGAGTAAATCTCCCTCTACACTGACACCATCAAACAATCCCATGACAGGTACAGCATGGGGTTAGATACAGAGTAAAGCTCCATCTACACTTCTCTGTCAAACACTCCCAGGACAGGTACAGCACGGGGTTAGATACAGAGTAAATCTCCATCTACACCGTCCCGATCACACACTCCCAGGACAGGTACAGCACGGGCTTAGACACAGAGTAAAGCTCCCTCTACACAGTCCCCATCAAACAGACCCAGCACAGTTACAGCACGGGGTTAAATACAGAGTTAAGCTCCCTCTACAGAGTCCCTATCAAACACTCCCAGGACAGTTACAGCACGGGGTTAGATACAGAGTAAAGCTCCCTCTAATCCGTCCCCATTAAACACTCCCATACAGGAACAGCACAGGGTTAGATGCAGAGTAAATCTCCCTCTACACTGTCCCCATCAAACACTCCCAGGACAGGTACAGCACGGGGTTAGATACAGAGTAAAGCTCCCTCTACACTGTCCCCGTCAAACACTCCCAGGACAGGTACAGCACGGTGTTAGATACAGAGTAAATCTCCCTCTACACTGTCACCATCAAACACTCCCAGGACAGGTACAGCACGGGGTTAGATACAGAGTAAATCTCCCTCTACACCGTATCCATCACACACTCCAGGACAGGTACAGCACGGGCTTAGATACAGAGTAAAGCTCCCTCTACACTGTCCCCATCAAACACACCAAGGACAGGTACAGCACGGGGTTAGATACACAGTTAAGCTCCGTCTACAGTCTCCCTATCAAACACACCCAGTACATGTACATCACGGGGTTAGATACCAACTAAAGCTCCATCTACACTGTCACCATCAAACACTCCCAGGACAGGTACAGCACGGGGTTAGATACAGAGTAAATCACCCTCTACACTGTCCCCATCAAACACTCCCAGGACTGGTACAGCACAGGGTTAGATACAGAGTAAAGCTCCCTCTACACTGTCCCCATCAAACACTCCCAGGACAGGTACAGCACGGGGTTAGATACAGAGTAAAGCTCCATCTACACTGTCCCCATCAAAAACTCCCAGGACAGGTACAGAATGGGATTAGATAGTGAGTAACGCTCCCTCTACACTGTCCCCATCAAACACTCCCAGGACAGGTACAGCACGGGGTTAGATACAGAGTAAAGCTCCCTCTACACCGGCCCCATCACACACTCCCAGGACAGGTACAGCACGGGCTAAGATAAAGAGTAAAGCTCCCTCTACACTGTCCCTATCAAACACACCAAGGACAGGTACAGCACGAGGTTAGACACAGTGTAAAGCTCCCTCAACACTGTCCCCATCAAACACTCCCAGTACAGGTACAGCATGGGAATTAGATACCGCATAAAGCTCCCTCTACACTGTCCCCATCAAATACTCCCAGGACAGGTACAGCACGGGGTTTGATACAGAGTAAAGCTCCATCTACACTGTCCCCATCAAACACTCCCAGGACAGGTACAGCACTGGGTTAGATACAGAGTAAATCTCCCTCTACATTGTCCCCATCAAACAATCCCAGGACAGGTACAGCACATGTTTAGATAGAGAGTAAAGCTCGCTCGACACTGTCCCCATCAAACACTCCCAGGACAGGTACAGCACGGGGTTAGATACAGAGGAAAGCTCCCTCTACAATGTCCCCATTAAACACTCCCAGGACAGGTACAGCATGGGGTTAGATACAGAGTGAAACTCCCTCTACACCGTCCCCATCAAACACTCCCAGGACAGGTACAGCACGGGGTTAGATACAGAGTAACGCTCCCTCTACACTGTCCCCATCAAACACTCCCAGGACAGGTACAGCACATGTTTAGATAGAGAGTAAAGCTCGCTCGACACTGTCCCCATCAAACACTCCCAGGACAGGTACAGCACGGGGTTTGATACAGAGGAAAGCTCCCTCTACAATGTCCCCATTAAACACTCCCAGGACAGGTACAGCACGGGCTTAGATACAGAGTAAAGCTCCCTCTACACTGTCCACATCAAACACTCCCAGGACAGGTACAGCACGGGATTAGATACAGAGTAAAGCTCCCTCTACACTGTCCCCATCAAATACTCCCCGGACAGGTACAGCACGGGGTTCGATACAGAATAAATCACCCTCTACACTGACCCATCAAACACTCCCAGGACATGTACAGCATGGGGTTAGATACAGAGCAAAGCTCCCTCTACACTGCCCCATCAAACACTCCCTGGACAGGTACAGCACGGGGTTAGATACAGAGTAAATCTCCCTCTACACTGACACCATCAAACAATCCCATGACAGGTACAGCACGGGGTTAGATACAGAGTAAATCTCCCTCTGCACCGTCCCCATCAAACACACCCAGCACAGTTACAGCACGGGGTTAAATACAGAGTAAAGCTCCCTCTACACTGTCCCTATCAAACACACCCAGTACATGTACAGCACGGGGTTAGATACCAACTAAGGCGCCATCTACACTGTCACCATCAAACACTCCCAGGACAGATACAGCACAGGGTAAGATACAGAGTAAAGCTCCCTCTACACCGTCCCCATCAAACACTCCCAGGCAAGGTACAGCATGGGGTTAGATAAAGAGTAAAGCTCCCTCTACACCTCCCCATCAAACACTCCCAGGACAGGTACAGCATGGGTTTAGGTACAGAGTAAAGCTCCCTCTACACTGCCCCATCAAACACTCCCTGGACAGGTACAGCACGGGGTTAGATTCAGAGTAAAGCTCCATCTACACTGTCTCTGTCAAACACTCCCAGGACAGGTACAGCATGGGGTTAGATACAGAGTAAATCTCCCTCTACACTGTCACCATCAAACAATCCCATGACAGGTACAGCACGGGGTTAGATACAGAGTAAATCTCCATCTACACAGTCCCTATCAAACACTCCCAGGACAGTTACAGCACGGGGTTAGATACAGAGTAAAGCTCCCTCTAATCCGTCCCCATCAAACGCTCCCAGGACAGGAACAGCACAGGGTTAGATACAGAGTAAATCATCCTGTACACTGTCACCATCAAACACTCCCAGGACAGGTACAGCACGGGGATAGATACAGAGTAAATCTCACTCTACTATGTCCCCATTAAACAATCCCAGGAAAAGTACAGCACGGTGTTAGAAACAGAATAATGCTCCCTCTTCACTGTCCCCATCAAACACTCCCAGGTCAGGTACAGCATGGGGTTAGATACAGAGTAAATCCCCCTTTATACCATCCCCGTCAAACACTCCCTGGACAGGTACAGCACGGGGTTAGATACAGAGTAAAGCTCCCTCTACACTGTCCCCATCAAACACTCGTAGGAAAGGTACAGCACGGGGTAAGATACAGAATAAAGCTCCCTCTACACTGTCCCCATCAAACACTCCCAGGACAGGTACAGCGCGGGTTAAGATACAGAGTACAGCTCCCTCTACACCGTCCCCATCAAACACTCCCAGGACAGGTACAGCACGGGGTTAGATACAGAGTAAAGCTCCCTCTAGACTGTCCCCATCAAAAACTCACTGGACAGGTACAGCACGGGGTGAGATACAGAGTAAAGCTCCCTCTACACTGTCCCCGTCAAACACTCCCAGGACAGGTACAGCACGGCGTTAGATACAGAGTAAATCTCCCTCTACATTGTCACCATCAAACACTCCCAGGACAGGTACAGCACGGGGTTAGATACAGAGTAAATCTCCCTCTAGACCGTATCCATCACACACTCTGGGACAGGTACAGCACGGGGAAAGATACAGAATAAATCACCCACTACACTGACCCATCAAACACTCCCAGGACAGGTACAGCATGGGGTTAGATACAGAGTAAAGCTCCCTCTACACTGCCCCATCAAACACTCCCTGGACAGGTAAAGCACGGGGTTAGATACAGAGTAAAGCTCCATCTACACTGCCCCCGTCAAACACTCATAGGACAGGAAAAGCACGGGGTGAGATACAGAGTAAATCTCCCTCTACACTGACACCATCAAACAATCCCATGACAGGTACAGCACGGGGTTAGATACAGAGTAAATCTCCCTCTGCACCGTCCCAATCAAACACACCCAGCACAGTTACAGCAAGGGTTTAAATACAGAGTTAAGCTCCCTCTACACTGTCCCTATCAAACACACCCAGTACAAGTACAGCACGGGGTTAGATACCAACTAAAGCTCCATCTACACTGTCACCATCAAACACTCCCAGGACAGATACAGCACAGGGTTAGATACAGAGTAAAGCTCCCTCTACACCGTCCCCATCAAACACTCCCAGGCCAGGTACAGCATGGGGTTAGATAAAGAGTAAAGCTCCCTCTACACTGTCCCCATCAAACACTCCCAGGACAGGTACAGCATGGGGTGAGATACAGAGTAAATCTCCCTCTACACCGTCCCCATCAAACACTCCCAGGACAGGTACAGCATGGGTTTAGATACAGAGTAAAGCTCCCTCTACACTGCCCCATCAAACACTCCCTGGACAGGTACAGCACGGGGTTAGATACAGAGTAAAGCTCCATCTACACTCTCCCTATCAAACACACCCAGTACATGTACATCACGGGGTTAGATACCAACTAAAGCTCCATCTACACTGTCACCATCAAACACTCCCAGGACAGGTACAGCACGGGGTTAGATAAAGAGTAAATCACCCTCTACACTGTCCCCATCAAACACTCCCAGGACTGGTACAGCACAGGGTTAGATACAGAGTAAAGCTCCCTCTACACTGTCCCCATCAAACACTCCCAGGACAGTTACAGCACGGGGTTAGATACAGAGTAAAGCTCCATCTACACTGTCCCCATCAAAAACTCCCAGGGCAGGTACAGCATGGGATTAGATAGTGAGTAACGCTCCCTCTACACTGTCCCCATCAAACACTCCCAGGACAAGTACAGAGTGGGGTTAGATACCGACTAAAGCTCCTCTACACTGTCACCATCGAACACTCCCAGAACAGGTACAGCACGGGGTTAGATACAGAGTAAATCTCCATCTACACTGTCCCCATCAAACACTCCCAGGACAGGTACAGCACGGGGTTAGATACAGAGTAAAGCTCCCTCTACACCGTCCCCATCACACACTCCCAGGACAGGTACAGCACGGGCTAAGATAAAGAGTAAAGCTCCCTCTACACTGTCCCTATCAAACACACCAAGGACAGGTACAGCACGAGGTTAGACACAGTGTAAAGCTCCCTCAACACTGTCCCCATCAAACACTCCCAGTACAGGTACAGCATGGGAATTAGATACCGCATAAAGCTCCCTCTACACTGTCCCCATCAAATACTCCCAGGACAGGTACAGCACGGGGTTAGATACAGAGTAAAGCTCCATCTACACTGTCCCCATCAAACACTCCCAGGACAGGTACAGCACGGGGTTAGATACAGAGTAAAGCTCCCTCTACACTCTCCCCATCAAACACTCCCAGGACAGGTACAGCACTGGGTTAGATACAGAGTAAATCTCCCTCTACATTGTCCCCATCAAACAATCCCAGGACAGGTACAGCACGTGTTTAGATACAGAGTAAAGCTCCCTCTACACCGTCCCCATCAAACACTCCCAGGCAAGGTACAGCATGGGGTTAGATAAAGAGTAAAGCTCCCTCTACACCTCCCCATCAAACACTCCCAGGACAGGTACAGCATGGGTTTAGGTACAGAGTAAAGCTCCCTCTACACTGCCCCATCAAACACTCCCTGGACAGGTACAGCACGGGGTTAGATTCAGAGTAAAGCTCCATCTACACTGTCTCTGTCAAACACTCCCAGGACAGGTACAGCATGGGGTTAGATACAGAGTAAATCTCCCTCTACACTGTCACCATCAAACAATCCCATGACAGGTACAGCACGGGGTTAGATACAGAGTAAATCTCCATCTACACAGTCCCTATCAAACACTCCCAGGACAGTTACAGCACGGGGTTAGATACAGAGTAAAGCTCCCTCTAATCCGTCCCCATCAAACACTCCCAGGACAGGAACAGCACAGGGTTAGATACAGAGTAAAGCATCCTGTACACTGTCCCCATCAAACACTCCCAGGACAGGTACAGCACGGGGATAGATACAGAGTAAATCTCACTCTACTATGTCCCCATTAAACAATCCCAGGAAAAGTACAGCACGGTGTTAGAAACAGAATAAAGCTCCCTCTTCACTGTCCCCATCAAACACTCCCAGGTCAGGTACAGCATGGGGTTAGATACAGAGTAAATCCCCCTTTATACCATCCCCGTCAAACACTCCCTGGACAGGTACAGCACGGGGTTAGATACAGAGTAAAGCTCCCTCTACACTGTCCCCATCAAACACTCGTAGGAAAGGTACAGCACGGGGTAAGATACAGAATAAAGCTCCCTCTACACTGTCCCCATCAAACACTCCCAGGACAGGTACAGCGCGGGTTAAGATACAGAGTACAGCTCCCTCTACACCGTCCCCATCAAACACTCCCAGGACAGGTACAGCACGGAGTTAGATACAGAGTAAAGCTCCCTCTAGACTGTCCCCATCAAAAACTCACTGGACAGGTACAGCACGGGGTGAGATACAGAGTAAAGCTCCCTCTACACTGTCCCCGTCAAACACTCCCAGGACAGGTACAGCACGGCGTTAGATACAGAGTAAATCTCCCTCTACATTGTCACCATCAAACACTCCCAGGACAGGTACAGCACGGGGTTAGATACAGAGTAAATCTCCCTCTAGACCGTATCCATCACACACTCTGGGACAGGTACAGCACGGGGAAAGATACAGAATAAATCACCCACTACACTGACCCATCAAACACTCCCAGGACAGGTACAGCATGGGGTTAGATACAGAGTAAAGCTCCCTCTACACTGCCCCATCAAACACTCCCTGGACAGGTAAAGCACGGGGTTAGATACAGAGTAAAGCTCCATCTACACTGCCCTCGTCAAACACTCATAGGACAGGAAAAGCACGGGGTGAGATACAGAGTAAATCTCCCTCTACACTGACACCATCAAACAATCCCATGACAGGTACAGCACGGGGTTAGATACAGAGTAAATCTCCCTCTGCACCGTCCCCATCAAACACTCCCAGGACAGGTACAGCATGGGTTTAGATACAGAGTAAAGCTCCCTCTACACTGCCCCATCAAACACTCCCTGGACAGGTACAGCACGGGGTTAGATACAGAGTAAAGCTCCATCTACACTCTCCCTATCAAACACACCCAGTACATGTACATCACGGGGTTAGATACCAACTAAAGCTCCATCTACACTGTCACCATCAAACACTCCCAGGACAGGTACAGCACGGGGTTAGATAAAGAGTAAATCACCCTCTACACTGTCCCCATCAAACACTCCCAGGACTGGTACAGCACAGGGTTAGATACAGAGTAAAGCTCCCTCTACACTGTCCCCATCAAACACTCCCAGGACAGTTACAGCACGGGGTTAGATACAGAGTAAAGCTCCATCTACACTGTCCCCATCAAAAACTCCCAGGGCAGGTACAGCATGGGATTAGATAGTGAGTAACGCTCCCTCTACACTGTCCCCATCAAACACTCCCAGGACAAGTACAGCGTGGGGTTAGATACCGACTAAAGCTCCTCTACACTGTCACCATCGAACACTCCCAGAACAGGTACAGCACGGGGTTAGATACAGAGTAAATCTCCATCTACACTGTCCCCATCAAACACTCCCAGGACAGGTACAGCACGGGGTTAGATACAGAGTAAAGCTCCCTCTACACCGTCCCCATCACACACTCCCAGGACAGGTACAGCACGGGCTAAGATAAAGAGTAAAGCTCCCTCTACACTGTCCCTATCAAACACACCAAGGACAGGTACAGCACGAGGTTAGACACAGTGTAAAGCTCCCTCAACACTGTCCCCATCAAACACTCCCAGTACAGGTACAGCATGGGAATTAGATACCGCATAAAGCTCCCTCTACACTGTCCCCATCAAATACTCCCAGGACAGGTACAGCACGGGGTTAGATACAGAGTAAAGCTCCATCTACACTGTCCCCATCAAACACTCCCAGGACAGGTACAGCACGGGGTTAGATACAGAGTAAAGCTCCCTCTACACTCTCCCCATCAAACACTCCCAGGACAGGTACAGCACTGGGTTAGATACAGAGTAAATCTCCCTCTACATTGTCCCCATCAAACAATCCCAGGACAGGTACAGCACGTGTTTAGATACAGAGTAAAGCTCGCTCTACACTGTCCCCATCAAACACTCCCAGGACAGGTACAGCGTGGGGTTAGATACAGAGGAAAGCTCCGTCTACAATGTCCCCATTAAACACTCCCAGGACAGGTACAGCACGGGGTTAGATACAGAGTGAAACTCCCTCTACACCGTCCCCATCAAACACTACCAGGTCAGGTACAGCACGGGGTGAGATACAGAGTAAATCTCCCTCTACACTGTCCCCATCAAACACTCCCAGGACAGGTACAGCGTGGGGTTAGATACAGAGTAAAGGTCCCTCTACACTGTCTCCATCAAACACACCCAGGACAGGTACAGCAAGGGGTTAGATACAGAATAATTCTCCCTCTACACTGTCCCCATCAAACACTCCCCGGACAGGTACAGCAAGGGGTTCGATACAGAATAAATCACCCTCTACACTGACCCATCAAACACTCCCAGGACATGTACAGCATGGGGTTAGATACAGAGCAAAGCTCCCTCTACACTGCCCCATCAAACACTCCCTGGACAGGTACAGCACGGGGTTAGATACAGAGTAAATCACCCTCTACACTGACACCATCAAACAATCCCATGACAGGTATAGCACGGGGTTAGATACAGAGTAAATCTCCCTCTGCACCGTCCCCATCAAACACACCCAGCACAGTTACAGCACGGGGTTAAATACAGAGTAAAGCTCCCTCTACACTGTCCCTATCAAACACACCCAGCACATGTACAGCACGGGGTTAGATACCAACTAAGGCGCCATCTACACTGTCACCATCAAACACTCCCAGGACAGATACAGCACAGGGTTAGATACAGAGTAAATCTCACTCTACTATGTCCCCATTAAACAATCCCAGGAAAAGTACAGCACGGTGTTAGAAACAGAATAAAGCTCCCTCTTCACTGTCCCCATCAAACACTCCCAGGTCAGGTACAGCAAAGGGTTAGATAAAGAGTACAGCTCCCTCTACACCGTCCCCATCAAACACTCCCAGGACAGGTACAGCACGTGGTTAGATACAGAGTAAAGCTCCCTCTACACAGTCCCTATCAAACACTCGTAGGAAAGGTACAACACGGGGTAAGATACAGAGTAAAGCTCCCTCTACACTGTCCCCATCAAACAATCCCAGGACAGGTACAGCGTGGGTTTAGATACAGAGTACAGCTCCCTCTACACCGTCCCCATCAAACACACCCAGGACAGGTACAGCACGGGGTTAAATACAGAGTAAAGCTCCCTCTACACTGTCCCTATCAAACACACCCAGTATATGTACAGCACGGGGTTAGATACCAACTAAAGCTCCATCTACACTGTCACCATCAAACACTCCCAGGACAGGTACAGCACGGGGTTAGATACAGAGTAAATCTCCCTCTCCACTGTCACCATCAAACAATCCCATGACAGGTACAGCACGAGGTTAGATACAGAGTAAATCTCCATCTACACAGTCCCTATCAAACACTCCCAGGACAGTGACAGCACGGGGTTAGATACAGAGTAAAGCTCCCTCTAATCCGTCCCCATCAAACATTCCCAGGACAGGTACAGCACGGGGATAGATACAGAGTAAATCTCACTCTACTATGTCCCCATTAAACAATCCCAGGAAAAGTACAGCACGGTGTTAGAAACAGAATAAAGCTCCCTCTTCACTGTCCCCATCAAACACTCCCAGGTCAGGTACAGCATGGGGTTAGATACAGAGTAAATCCCCCTTTATACCATCCCCGTCAAACACTCCCTGGACAGGTACAGCACCGGGTTAGATACAGAGTAAAGCTCCCTCTACACTGTCCCCATCAAACACTCGTAGGAAAGGTACAGCACGGGGTAAGATACAGAATAAAGCTCCCTCTACACTGTCCCCATCAAACACTCCCAGGACAGGTACAGCGCGGGTTTAGATACAGAGTACAGCTCCCTCTACACCGTCCCCATCAAACACTCCCAGGACAGGTACAGCACGGGGTTAGATACAGAGTAAAGCTCCCTCTACACTGTCTCCATCAAACACTCCCAGGCCATGTACAGCAAAGGGTTAGATAAAGAGTACAGCTCCCTCTACACCGTCCCCATCAAGCAATCCCAGGACAGGTACAGCATGGGGTTAAACACAGAGTAAAGCTCCCTCTTGACTGTCCCCATCAAAAACTCCCTGGACAGGTACAGCACGGGGTGATTTACAGAGTAAAGGCCCTCTACACTGTCCCCGTCAAACACTCCCAGGACAGGTACAGCACGGGGTTATATACAGAGTAAATCTCCCACTACACTGTCACCATCAAACACTCCCAGGACAGGTAAAGCATGGGGTTAGGTAGAGAGTAAAACTCCCTCTACACTGTCCCCATCAAACACTCCCAGGACAGGTACAGCATGGGGTTAGATACAGACTAAATCTCCGTCTACACAGTCCCGATCAAACACTCCCAGGACAGGTACAGCAAGGGGTAAGGTACAGAGTAAATATCCCTCTACACTGTCCCCATCAAACACACCCAGGACAGGTATAGCGTGGAGTTAGATACAGAGTAAGGCTCCCTTAACTCCGTCCCCATCAAACACTTCCAGGACAGGTACAGCACGGGGTTAGATACAGAGTAAAGCTCCCTCTACACCGTCCCCATCAAAAACTCCCTGGACAGGTACAGCACGGGGTGAGATACAGAGTAAAGCACCCTCTACACTGTCCCCATCAAACACTCCCAGGACAGGTACAGCACAGGGTTAGATACAGAGTAAAGCTCCCTCTACACTGACACCATCAAACAATCCCATGACACGTACAGCACGGGGTTAGATACAGAGTAAATCTCCCTCTGCACCGTCCCCATCAAACACACCCAGGCCAGGAACAGCATGGGGTTAGATAAAGAGTAAACCTCCCTCTACACTGTCCCCATCAAACACTCCCAGGACAGGTACAGCATGGGTTTAGATACAGGGTAAAGCTCCCTCTACACTGCCCCATCAAACACTCCCTGGACAGGTACAGCACGGGGTTAGATACAGAGTAAAGCTCCATCTACACTGTCTCTGTCAAACACTCCCAGGACAGGTACAGCACGGGATTAGATACAGAGTAAATCTCCCTCTACACTGTCACCATCAAACAATCCCAGGACAGGTACAGCACGTGCTTAGATACAGAGTAAAGCTCCCTCTCATCCGTCCCCATCAAACACTCCCAGGACAGGAACAGCACAGGGTTAGATACAGAGTAAATCATCCTGTACACTGTCCCCATCAAACACTCCCAGGACAGGTACAGCACGGGGATAGATACAGAGTAAATCTCACTCTACTATGTCCCCATTAAACAATCCCAGGAAAAGTACATCACGGTGTTAGAAACAGAATAAAGCTCCCTCTTCACTGTCCCCATCAAACACTCCCAGGTCAGGTACAGCAAAGGGTTAGATACAGAGTAAAGCTCCCTCTACACTGTCCCCATCAAACACTCCCAGGACAGGTACAGCGTGGGTTTAGATACAGAGTACAGCTCCCTCTACACCGTCCCCATCAAACACTCCCAGGACAGGTACAGCACGGGGTTAGATACAGAGTAAAGCTCCCTCTACACTGTCTCCATCAAACACTCCCAGGACAGGTACAGCAACGGGTTAGATAAAGAGTACAGCTCCCTCTACACCGTCCCCATCAAGCAATCCCAGGACAGGTACAGCATGGGGTTAAATACAGAGTAAATCTCCCTCTGTACTGTCCCCATCAAACACTCCCAGGACAGGAACAGCACAGGGTTAGATACAGAGTAAATCATCCTGTACACTGTCCCCTTCAAACACTCCCAGGACAGGTACAGCACGGGGGTAGATACAGAGTAAAGCTCCCTCTACACCGTCCCCATCAAGCAATCCCAGGACAGTTACAGCACGGGGTTAGATACAGAGTAAAGCTCCCTCTAATCCGTCCCCATCAAACACTCCCAGGACTGGAACAGCACAGGGTTAGATACAGAGTAAATCATCCTGTACACTGTCCCCTTCAAACACTCCCAGGGCAGGTACAGCATGGGGTCAGATACAGAGTAAATCTCACTCTACTATGTCCCCATTAAACAATCCCAGGAAAAGTACAGCACGGTGTTAGAAACAGAATAAAGCTCCCTCTTCACTGTCCCCATCAAACACTCCCAGGTCAGGTACAGCATGGGGTTAGATACAGAGTAAATCCCCCTTTATACCATCCACGTCAAACACTCCCTGGACAGGTACAGCACGGGGTTAGATACAGAGTAAAGCTCCCACTACATAGTCCCTATCAAACACTCGTAGGAAAGGTACAGCACGGGGTAAGATACAGAGTAAGGCTCCCTCTAAACTGTCCCCATCAAAAACTCCCTGGACAGGTACAGCACGGGGTGAGATACAGAGTAAATTTCCCTCTACACTGTCCCCATCAAACACTCCCAGGACAGGTAAAGCTTGGGTTTAGGTACAGAGTTAAGCTCCCTCTACTCCGTCCCCATCAAACACTCCCAGGTCAGTTACAGCACGGGGTTCGATACAGAGTAAAGCACCCTCTACACTGTCTCCATCAAACACTCCCAGGCCAGGTACAGAATGGGGTTAGATACAGAGTAAAGCTCCCTCTACACTGCCCCATCAAACACTCCCTGGACAGGTACAGGACGGGGTTAGATACAGAGTAAAGCTCCATCTACACTGTCCCCGTCAAACACTCCCAGGACAGGTACAGCACGGGGTTAGATACAGAGTAAATCTCCCTCTTCCCTGACACCATCAAACAATCCCATGACAGGTACAGCACGGGGTGAGATACAGAGTAAATCTCCCTCTGCACCGTCCCCATCAAACACACCCAGCACAGTTACAGCACGGGGTTAAATACAGAGTTAAGCTCCCTCTACACTGTCCCTATCAAACACATCCAGTACATGTACAGCACGGGGTTAGATACAGAGTAAAGCTCCCTCTACACTGTCACCATCAAACACTCCCAGGCCAGGTACAGAATGGGGTTAGATAAAGAGTAAAGCTCCCTCTACACCGTCCCCATCAAACACTCCCAGGACAGGTACAGCATGGGTTTAGATACAGAGTAAAGCTCCCTCTACACTGCCCCATCAAACACTCCCTGGACAGGTACAGCACGGGGTTAGATACAGAGTAAATCTCCCTCTACACTGTCACCATCAAACAATCCCATGACAGGTACAGCACGGGGTTAGATACAGAGTAAATCTCCATCTACACCGTCCCCATCACACACTCCCGGACAGGTACAGCACGGGCTTAGATACAGAGTAAAGCTCCCTCTACACTGTCCCCATCAAACAGACCCAGCACAGTTACAGCACGGGTTAAATACAGAGTTAAGCTCCCTCTACACTGTGCCCATCAAACACTCCCAGGACAGGTACAGCACGGGGTCAGATACAGAGTAAATCTCCATCTACACCGTCCCCATCAAACACTCCCAGGACAGGTACAGCAAGGGGTTATTTACAGAGTAAATCTCCCTTTACACAGTCCCTATCAAACACTCCCAGGACCGTTACAGCACGGGGTTAGATACAGAGTAAAGCTCCCTCTAATCCGTCCCCATCAAACACTCCCAGGACAGGAACAGCACAGGGTTAGATACAGAGTAAAGCATCCTGTACACTGTCCCCATCAAACACTCCCAGGACAGGTACAGCACGGGGATAGATACAGAGTAAATCTCACTCTACTATGTCCCCATTAAACAATCCCAGGAAAAGTACAGCACGGTGTTAGAAACAGAATAAAGCTCCCTCTTCACTGTCCCCATCAAACACTCCCAGGTCAGGTACAGCATGGGGTTAGATACAGAGTAAAGCTCCCTTTATACCATCCCCGTCAAACACTCCCTGGACAGGTACAGCACGGGGTTAGATACAGAGTAAAGATCCCTCTACACAGTCCCTATCAAACAATCGTAGGAAAGGTACAGCACGGGGTAAGATACAGAGTAAATCTCCCTCTACACTGTCCCCGTCAAACACTCCCAGGACAGGTACAGCACGGGGTTAGATACAGAGTAAATCTCCCTCTACCCTGACACCATCAAACAATCCCATGACAGGTACAGCACGGGGTGAGATACAGAGTAAATCTCCCTCTGCACCGTCCCCATCAAACACACCCAGCACAGTTACAGCACGGGGTTAAATACAGAGTTAAGCTCCCTCTACACTGTCCCTATCAAACACATCCAGTACATGTACAGCACGGGGTTAGATACAGAGTAAAGCTCCCTCTAAACTGTCACCATCAAACACTCCCAGGCCAGGTACAGAATGGGGTTAGATAAAGAGTAAAGCTCCCTCTGCACCGTCCCCATCAAACACTCCCAGGACAGGTACAGCATGGGTTTAGATACAGAGTAAAGCTCCCTCTACACTGCCCCATCAAACACTCCCTGGACAGGTACAGCACGGGGTTAGATACAGAGTAAAGCTCCATCTACACTGTCTCTGTCAAACACTCCCTGGACAGGTACAGCACGGGGTTAGATACAGAGTAAATCTCCCTCTACACTGTCACCATCAAACAATCCCATGACAGGTACAGCACGGGGTTAGATACAGAGTAAATCTCCATCTACACCGTCCCCATCACACACTCCCGGACAGGTACAGCACGGGCTTAGATACAGAGTAAAGCTCCCTCTACACTGTCCCCATCAAACAGACCCAGCACAGTTACAGCACGGGTTAAATACAGAGTTAAGCTCCCTCTACACTGTGCCCATCAAACACTCCCAGGACAGGTACAGCACGGGGTCAGATACAGAGTAAATCTCCATCTACACCGTCCCCATCAAACACTCCCAGGACAGGTACAGCAAGGGGTTATTTACAGAGTAAATCTCCCTTTACACAGTCCCTATCAAACACTCCCAGGACCGTTACAGCACGGGGTTAGATACAGAGTAAAGCTCCCTCTAATCCGTCCCCATCAAACACTCCCAGGACAGGAACAGCACAGGGTTAGATACAGAGTAAAGCATCCTGTACACTGTCCCCATCAAACACTCCCAGGACAGGTACAGCACGGGGATAGATACAGAGTAAATCTCACTCTACTATGTCCCCATTAAACAATCCCAGGAAAAGTACAGCACGGTGTTAGAAACAGAATAAAGCTCCCTCTTCACTGTCCCCATCAAACACTCCCAGGTCAGGTACAGCATGGGGTTAGATACAGAGTAAAGCTCCCTTTATACCATCCCCGTCAAACACTCCCTGGACAGGTACAGCACGGGGTTAGATACAGAGTAAAGATCCCTCTACACAGTCCCTATCAAACAATCGTAGGAAAGTTACAGCACGGGGTAAGATACAGAGTAAATCTCCCTCTACACTGTCCCCATCAAACACTCCCAGGACAGGTACAGCGCGGGTTTACATACAGAGTAAAGCTCCCTCTACACCGTCCCCATCAAACACTCCCAGGACAGGTACAGCACGGGGTTAGATACAGAGTAAAGCTGCCTCTACACTGTCCCCATCAAACACTCCCAGGACAGGTACAGCAGGGGGTTAGATACAGAGTAAATCTCCCTCTACACTGTCCCCATCAAGCAATCCCAGGACAGGTACAGCACAGTGTTAGATAAAGAGTAAAGCTCCCTCAACAATGACCCATCAAACACTCGCAGGACAGGTACAGAACGGGGTTAGATACAGAGTAAATCTCCCTCAACACTGTCCCCATCAAACACTCCCAGGACAGGTACAGCACGGGGATAGATACAGAGTAAATCTCCCTCAACACTGTCCCCATCAAATACTCCCAGGACAGGTACAGCAAAGGGTTAGGTACAGAGTAAATCTCCCTCTACACTGTCCCCATCAAACACACCCAGGACAGGTACAGCGTGGAGTTAGATACAGAGTAAGGCTCCCTTAACTCCGTCCCCATCAAACACTCCCTGGACAGGTACAGCACGGGGTTAGATACAGAGTACAGCTCCCTCTACACCGTCCCCATCAAGCAATCCCAGGACAGGTACAGCATGGGGTTAAATACAGAGTAAAGCTCCCTCTAGACTGTCCCCATCAAAAACTCCCTGGACAGGTACAGCACGGGGTGTGATACAGAGTAAAGCTCCCTCTACACTGTCCCCGTCAAACACTCCCAGGACAGGTACGGCACGGGGTTATATACAGAGTTAAGCTCCCTCTACACTGTCCCCATCAAACACTCCCAGGACAGGTACAGCAGGGGGTTAGATACAGAGTAAAGCTCCCTCTACACCGTCCCCATCAAACACTCCCAGGACAGGTTCAGCATGGAATTACATAGCGAGTAACGCTCCGTCTACACTGTCCCCATCAAACACTCCCAGGACAAGTGCAGTGTGGTGTTAGATACCGACTAAAGCTCCGTCTACACTGTCACCATCAAACACTCCCAGAACAGGTACAGCATGGGGTTAGATACAGAGTAAATCACCCTCTAAAGGGTCCTCATCAAACACTCCCAGGACAGGTACAGCACGGGGTTAGATACAGTGTAAAGCTCCCTCTACACTGTCCCCATCAAACACTCCCAGGACAGGTACAGCACGGGCTTACATACAGAATTAAGCTCCCTATACACTGTCCCCATCAAACGCTCCCAGGACAGGTACAGCACGGGGTTAGATACAGAGTAAAGCTCCCTCTACACTGACACCATCAAACAATCCCATGACAGGTACAGCACGGGGTTAGATACAGAGTAAATCTCCCTCTACACCGTCCCCATCAAACACACCCAGCACATTTACAGCACGGGGTTAGATACAGAGTTAAGCTCCCTCTACACCGTCCCCATCAAACACTCCCAGGCCAGGTACAGCATGGGGTTAGATAAAGAGTAAAGCTCCCTCTACACCGTCCCCATCAAACACTCCCAGGACAGGTACAACATGGGTTTAGATACAGAGTAAAGCTCCCTCTACACTGCCCCATCAAACACTCCCTGGACAGGTACAGCACGGGGTTAAATTCAGAGTAAAGCTCCATCTACACTGTCACATCAAACAATCCCATGACAGGTACAGCACGGGGTTAGATACAGAGTAAATCTCCATATACACCATCCCGATCACACACTCCCGGACAGGTACAGCACGGGCTTAGATACAGAGTAAAGCTCCCTCTACACTGTCCCCATCAAACATACCCAGCACAGTTACAGCACGGGGTTAAATACAGAGTTAAGCTCCCTCTACACTGTCCCTATCAAACACACCCAGTACATGTACAGCACGGGGTAAGATACAATTAAAGCTCCATCTACACTATCACCATCAAACACTCCCAGGACAGGTATAGCACGGGGTTAGATACAGAGTAAATCAACCTCTACACTGTCCCCATCAAACACTCCCTGGACTGGTACAGCACAGTGTTAGATACAGAGTAAAGCTCCCTCTACACTGCCCCATCAAACACTCACAGAACAGGTACAGCACGGGGTTAGATACAGAGTAAAGATCCATCTACACTGTCCCCATCAAACACTCGCAGGACAGGTACAGCATGGGGTTAGATACAGAGTAAATCACCCTCTAAAGGGTCCCCATCAAACACTCCCAGGACAGGTACAGCACAGGGTTAGATACAGAGTAAATCTGCCTCGACACTGTCCCCATCAAACACTCCCAGGACAGGTACAGCACCGGGTTAGATACAGAGTAAAGCTCCCTATACACTGTCCCCATCAAACGCTCCCAGGACAGGTACAGCACGGGCTTAGACAAAGAGTAAAGCTCCCTCTACACTGTCCCTATCAAACACTCCCAGGACAGGTACAGCATGAGGTTAGATACAGAGTAAAGCTCCCTCTACACTGTCACCATCAAACACTCCCCGGACAGGTACAGCACGGGGTTAGATACAGAGTAAAGCTTCCTCTACATTGTCCCCATTAAACACTCCCAGGACAGGTACAGCACGGGGTTAGATACAGAGTGAAACTCCCTCTACACCGTCCCCATCAAACACTACCAGGACAGGTACAGCACGGGGTTTCATACAGAGTAAAGCTCCCTCTACACTGTCCCCATCAAACACTCCCAGGACAGGAACAGCACGGGGTTAGATACAGAGTAAATCTCCCTCTACGCTGTCCCCATCAAACACTCCCAGGACAGGTACAGCACGGGGTTAGATACAGAGTAAATCTCCCTCTACACCGTCCCCATCAAACACTCCCAACAGAGGTACAGCACGGGGTTAGATACAGAGTAAAGCCCCCTCTACGCCGTTGCCATCCAACACTCCCAGGACAGGTACAGCACGGGTTTAGATACAGAGTAAATATCCCTCTGCACTGTGCCCAACAAACACTCCGAGGACAGGAAAAGCAGGGGTTAGATACAGAGTAAAGATCCCTGTACACTGTCCCCATCAAACACTCCCAGGACAGGTGCAGCACCGGGTTAGATACAGAGTAAATCTCCCTCTCCACTGTCCCTATCAAACACACCCAGGACAGGTACAGCACGGGGTAAGATACAGAGTAAAGCTCCCTCTACACTATCCCCATCAAACATTCCCAGGACAGGTACAGCACGGCGTTAGATACAGAGTAAATCTCCCTCTACACTGTCCCCATCAAACACTCCCAAAACAGGTACAGCACGGGGTTAGATACAGAGTAAATCTCCCTCTACAGTGTCCCCATCAAACACTCCCAGGACAGGTACAGCACGGGGTTAGATACAGAGTAAACCTCCCTCTACACTGTCCCCATCACACACTCCCAAAACAGGTACAGCACGGGCTTAGATACAGAGTAAAGCTCCCTCCACACTGTCCCCATCAAACACTCCCAGGACAGGTACAGCACGGGGTTAGATACAGAGTAAAGCTCCCTCTACACTGTCCCCATCAAACACTCCCAGGACAGGTACAGCACAGGCTTAGATACAGAGTAAAGCTCCCTCTACACTGTCCCCATCAAACACTCCCAGGACAGGTACAGCACGGGGTTAGATACAGAGTAAAGCTCCCTCTACACTGTCCCCATCAAACACTCCCAGGAAAAGGACAGCACAGTGTTAGATACGGAATAAAGCTGCCTCTACACTGTCCCCATCAAACACTCCCAGGACAGGTACAGCACGGGGTTAGATACTGAGTAAATCTCCCTCTACACTGTCCCCATCAAACACTCCCAGGACAGGTACAGCACGGGGTTAGATACAGAGTAAAGCTCCCTCTACACCGTCCCCATCAAACACTCCCAGGACAGGTACAGAACGGGGTTAGATACATAGTTAATCTCCCTCTACTCCGTCCCCATCAAACACTCGCAGGACAGGTACAGCACGGGGTTAGATACAGAGTAAATCTCCCTCCACACTGTCCCCATCAAACACTCCCAGGACGGGTACAGCACGGGATTAGATAAAGAGTAAAGCTCCGTCTACTCTGTGCCCATCAGACACTCCCAGGACAGGTACAGCACGGGGTTAGATACAGAGTAAATCTCCCTCTACACCGTCCCCATCAAACACTCCCAGGACAGGTACAGCACGGGGTTAGATACAGAGTAAATCTCCCTCTACACTGTCCCCATCAAACACTCCCAGGACAGGTACAGCACGGGGTTAGATACAGAGTAAAGATCCCTCTACGCTGTTCCTATCAAACACTCCCAGGACAGGTACAGCACGGGGTTAGATACAGAGTAAATCTCCCTCGACACAGTCCCCATCAAACACTCCCAGGACAGGTACAGCACGGGGTGAGATACAGAGTAAATCTCCCTCTACACTCTCCCCATCAAACTTTGCCCTCACCTGGATTTTGAGGTGTTTCAGGTTGATGATGTAGACCCGGTTCCTGTATCCACACCAGACCCCGTTGGAGACAGAGACCACACAGCGCACTGAATGCCGGGGGGGTCCCAGGTCTAGAGAGCGATGACCCGTCAGGTCCCAAGTCCCGTCTGTGTGAGATTGAGAGAGAGAGAGAGAGAGAGAGAGAGAGGGAGAGGGAGAGGGTTAGAGACAGGCAGACAGAGGGATAGAGGGAGGGAGGGAGGGAGGGAGGGAGGGAGGGCGGGCGGGCGGGCGGGCGGGGGGTCGGGCGGTCGGGCGGTCGGGCCGGAGGGAGTGCGGGCGGGAGGGCGGGAGGGAGGGGGGGTGGGAGGGCGGGAGGGAGGGGCGGAGGTAGGGTGGGCGGGAGGGAGGGAGGGAGGGAGGGAGGGCGGGCGGGAGGGAGGGCGTGAGGGAGGGAGGGCGTGAGGGAGGGCGGGAGGGCGGGCGGGAGAGAGAGAGAGAAATAGAGAGGGAGAGAGGGAGAGAGGGGCAGGGGGCAGGGGGACAGGGGGAGAGAGGGAGAGAGAAGGGGCTGCGCATTCAGCCATGGTGAGTGGGACTCGAGTGTGGGTCGGGGGGTTGGGGTGGGGGTGTGCGTTGGTGTGGGGTGGGTGGTGAGGTTGTGAGGGTTTAGGGGGGTGGAGTGGGGGGGCAGGGGGTTGGAGTGGGGGGGCAGGGGGGTGGACTGGGGGGGCAGGGGGTTGGTGTGGGGGGGCAGGGGGGTGGTGTGGGAGGCAGGGGGGTGGTGTGGGGGGGGCAGGGGGGTGGAGTGGGGGGGGGCGGGGGCGGAGTGGGGGGTGGTGAGAGGTGGTGGGGCGGCAGGGGGGTGGAGGGGGGGCAGGCGGTGGTGTGGCGAGGCAGTGGGGTGGGGTTAGGGGGGTGGAGAGTGGGGTTAGGGGGGTGGAGTGGGCGGGGCGGGGGGTGGTGGGGGGGGCAGGGGGGTGGAGTGTGGGGGTGGGGTGGAGTGTGGGGGTGGAGTGTGGGGGTGGGGGTGGAGTGTGGAGATGGGGTGGAGTGTGGGGGTGGGGGTGGAGTGTGGGGGTGGGGGTGGAGTGTGGGGGTGGGGGTGGGGGTGGGGTTGGGGGTGGAGTGTGGGGGTGGGGGTGGAGTGTGGGGGTGGTGGTGGAGTGTGGGGGTGGGGGTGGAGTGTGGGGGTGGGGGTGGAGTGTGGGGGTGCAGTGTGGGGGTGGAGTGTGGGGGTGCAGTGTGGGGGTGGAGTGTGGGGGTGGGGGTGGGTGTGGAGTGTGGGGGTGGAGTGTGGGGGTGGGGATGGAGTGTGGGGGTGGGGATGGAGTGTGGGGGTGGGGGTGGAGTGTGGGGGTGGGGGTGGAGTGTGGGGGTGGGGGTGGATGTGGGGGTGGAGTGTGGGGGTGGAGTGTGGGGGTGGAGTGTGGGGGTGGAGTGTGGGGGTGGAGTGTGGGGGTGGGGGTGGGGATGGAGTGTGGGGGTGGGGGTGGAGTGTGGGGGTGGGGGTGGAGTGCGGGGGTGGGGGTGGAGTGTGGGGGTGGGGGTGGAGTGTGGGGGTGGGGGTGGAGTGTGGGGGTGGAGTGTGGGGGTGGAGTGTGGGGGTGGAGTGTGGGGGTGGAGTGTGGGGGTGGAGTGTGGGGGTAGGGGTGGAGTGTGGGGGTGGGGGTGGAGTGTGGGGGTGGGGGTGGAGTGTGGGGGTGGAGTGTGGGGGTGGAGTGTGGGGGTGGAGTGTGGGGGTGGAGTGTGGGGGTGGAGTGTGGGGGTGGAGTGTGGGGGTGGAGTGTGGGGGTGGGGGTGGAGTGTGGGGGTGGGGGTGGAGTGTGGGGGTGGGGGTGGAGTGTGGGGCTGGGGGTGGATGTGGGGGTGGAGTGTGGGGGTGGGGGTGGAGTGTGGGGGTGGAGTGTGGGGTGGAGTGTGGGGGTGGAGCGTGGGGGTGGGGGTGGGGGTGGGGATGGAGTGTGGGGGTTGGGGGGGAGTGTGGGGGTTGGGGGGGAGTGTGGGGGTTGGGGGGGAGTGTGGGGGTGGGGGTGGAGTGTGGGGGTGGGGGTGGAGTGTGGGGGTGGAGTGTGGGGGTGGGGGTGGAGTGTGGGGGTGGAGTGTGGGGGTGGAGTGTGGGGGTGGAGTGTGGGGGTGGAGCGTGGGGGTGGAGCGTGGGGGTGGAGCGTGGGGGTGGAGCGTGGGGGTGGAGTGTGGGGGTGGAGCGTGGGGGTGGAGCGTGGGGGTGGAGCGTGGGGGTGGAGTGTGGGGGTGGGGGTGGGGGTGGAGTGTGGGGGTGGGGGTGGAGTGTGGGGGTGGGGGTGGAGTGTGGGGGTGGAGTGTGGGTGTGGGGGTGGGGGTGGAGTGTGGGGGTGATTGTGGAGTGTGGGGGTGGGGGTGGGGGTGGGGGTGGAGTGTGGGGGTGGGGGTGGAGTGTGGGGGTGGGGGTGGAGTGTGGGGGTGGGGGTGGAGTGTGGGGGTGGAGTGTGGGGGTGGAGTGTGGGGGTGGGGGTGGAGTGTGGGGGTGGGGGTGGAGTGTGGGGGTGGGGGTGGAGTGTGGGGGTGGAGTGTGGGGGTGGAGTGTGGGGGTGGAGTGTGGGGGTGGAGTGTGGGGGTGGGGGTGGAGTGTGGGGGTGGAGTGTGGGGGTGGGGGTGGAGCGTGGGGTGGAGCGTGGGGGTGGAGTGTGGGGGTGGGGGTGGGGGTGGAGTGTGGGGGTGGGGGTGGAGTGTGGGGGTGGGGGTGGAGTGTGGGGGTGGAGTGTGGGTGTGGGGGTGGGGGTGGAGTGTGGGGGTGATTGTGGAGTGTGGGGGTGGGGGTGGGGGTGGGGGTGGAGTGTGGGGGTGGGGGTGGAGTGTGGGGGTGGGGGTGGAGTGTGGGGGTGGGGGTGGAGTGTGGGGGTAGTGTGGGGGTGGAGTGTGGGGGTGGAGTGTGGGGGTGGGGGTGGAGTGTGGGGGTGGGGGTGGAGTGTGGGGGTGGGGGTGGAGTGTGGGGGTGGAGTGTGGGGGTGGAGTGTGGGGGTGGAGTGTGGGGGTGGAGTGTGGGGGTGGGGGTGGAGTGTGGGGGTGGAGTGTGGGGGTGGGGGTGGAGTGTGGGGGTGGAGTGTGGGGGTGGAGTGTGGGGGTGGAGGGTGGGGGTGGAGTGTGGGGGGTGGGGGTGGAGTGTGGGGGGTGGGGGTGGAGTGTGGGGGTGGGGGTGGGGGTGGGGGTGGAGTGTGGGGGTGGAGTGTGGGGTTGGGGGTGGAGTGTGGGGGTGGGGGTGGAGTGTGGGGGTGGGGGTGGAGTGTGGGGGTGGGGGTGGGGTGGGGGTGGAGTGTGGGGGTGGGGGTGGAGTGTGGGGGGTGGAGGGTGGGGGTGGAGTGTGGGGTTGGGGGTGGAGTGTGGGGGTGGAGTGTGGGGGTGGAGTGTGGGGGTGGGGGTGGAGTGTGGGGGTGGAGTGTGGGGGTGGAGTGTGGGGGTGGAGTGTGGGGGTGGAGTGTGGGGGTGGAGTGTGGGGGTGGGGGTGGGGGTGGAATGTGGGGGTGGGGGTGGAGTGTGGGGGTGGAGTGTGGGGGTGGAGTGTGGGGTTGGGGGTGGAGTGTGGGGGTGGAGTGTGGGGGTGGGGGTGGAGTGTGGGGGTGGGGGTGGGGGTGGAGTGTGGGGTGGGGTGGAGTGTGGGGGTGGGGTGGAGTGTGGGGGTGGAGTGTGGGGGTGGGGGTGGAGTGTGGGGGTGGAGTGAGGGGGTGGAGTGTGGGGGTGGGGGTGGAGTGTGGTGGTGGAGTGTGGGGGTGGGGGTGGGTGTGGAGTGTGGGGGTGGGGGTGGGTGTGGAGTGTGGGGGTGGGGGTGGAGTGTGGGGGTGGAGTGTGGGGGTGAGTGTGGGGGTGAGTGTGGGGGTGAGTGTGGGGGTGGAGTGGGGGTGGAGCGTGGGGGTGGGGGTGGAGTGTGGGGGGTGGGGGTGGGGGTGGAGTGTGGGGGTGGAGTGTGGGGGTGGGGGTGGAGTGTGGGGGTGGAGGTGGGGGTGGAGTGTGGGGGTGGGGGTGTGGGGGTGGGGGTCGGGGTGGAGTGTGGGGGTGGGGGTGGAGTGTGGGGGTGGAGTTTGGGGGTGGGGGTGGGGGTGGGGGTGGAGTGTGGGGGTGGAGTGTGGGTGGGGGGTGGAGTGTGGGGGTTGGAGTGTGGGGGTGTAGTGTGGGGGGTGTAGTGTGGGGGGTGGGGGTGGGGGTGTGGGGGTGGGGGTGGAGTGTGGGGGTGGTGTGTGGGGGGTGGTGTGTGGGGGTGGAGGGTGGGGGTGGAGTGTGGGGGTGGGGGTGGGGGTGGAGTGTGGGGGTGGAGTGTGGGGGTGGAGTGTGGGGGTGGGGGTGGAGTGTGGGGGTGGAGTGTGGGGGTGGGGGTGGAGTGTGGGGGTGGGGGTGGGGGTGGAGTGTGGGGGTGGGGGTGGAGTGTGGGGGTGGGGGGTGGAGTGTGGGAGTGGAGTGTGGGAGTGGAGTGTGGGGGTGGGGGTGGAGTGTGGGGGTGGAGTGTGGGGGTGGAGTGTGGGGGTGGAGTGTGGGGGTGGAGTGTGAGGGTGGGGGTGGAGTGTGGGGTTGGAGTGTGGGGGTGGAGTGTGGGGGTGGGGGTGGGAGTGGAGTGTGGGGGTGGGGGTGGAGTGTGGGGGTGGAGTGTGGGGGTGGAGTGTGGGGGTGGGGGTGGGGGTGGAGTGTGGGGGTGGAGTGTGGGGGTGGGGGTGGAGTGTGGGGGTGGAGTGTGGGGGTGGGGGTGGAGTGTGGGGGTGGGGGTGGGGGTGGAGTGTGGGGGTGGAGTGTGGGGGTGGAGTGTGGGGGTGGAGTGTGGGGGTGGGGGTGGAGTGTGGGGGTGGGGGTGGGGGTGGGTGTGGGGGTGGGGGTGGGGGTGGGGGGTGGAGTGTGGGGGTGGAGTGTGGGGGTGGAGTGTGGGGGTGGAGTGTGGGGGTGGGGGGTGGGGGTGGAGTGTGGGGGTGGGGGTGGGGGTGGAGTGTGGGAGTGGGGGTGGGGGTGGGGGTGGAGTGTCGGGGTGGAGTGTGGGGGTGGGGGTGGGGGTGGGGGTGGAGTGTGGGGGTGGGGGTGGAGTGTGGGGGTGGGGGTGGGGGTGGGGGTGGGGGTGGGGGTGGAGTGTGGGGGTGGAGTGTGGGGGTGGGGGTGGAGTGTGGGGGTGGGGGTGGGGGTGGAGTGTGGGGGGTGGGGGTGGGGGGTGGAGTGTGGGTGTGGGGGTGGGGGTGGGGGTGGAGTGTGGGGGTGGGGGTGGGGGTGGAGTGTGGGGGTGGAGGTGGAGTGTGGGGGTGGGGGTGGGGGTGGGGGTGGAGTGTGGGGGTGGGGGTGGGGGTGGAGTGTGGGGGTGGGGGTGGAGTGTGGGGGTGGGGGTGGGGGTGGAGTGTGGGGGTGGGGGTGGGGGTGGGGGTGGAGTGTGGGGGTGGGGGTGGGGGTGGAGTGTGGGGGGTGGGGGTGGGGGTGGAGTGTGGGGGTGGGGGTGGAGTGTGGGGGGTGGGGGTGGGGGTGGAGTGGTGGGGGTGGGGGTGGAGTGTGGGGGTGGGGGTGGGGGTGGGGGGTGGAGTGTGGGGGTGGGGGTGGGGGTGGAGTGTGGGGGTGGGGGTGGGGGTGGTGTGTGGGGGTGGAGGTGGAGTGTGGGGGTGGAGTGTGGGGGTGGGGGGTGGAGTGTGGGGGTGGGGTGGAGTGTGGGGGTGGAGTGTGGGGGTGGGGGTGGAGTGTGGGGGTGGGGGTGGGGGTGGAGTGTGGGGGTGGGGGTGGGGGTGGGGGTGGAGTGTGGGGGTGGGGGTGGAATGTGGGGGTGGGGGTGGAGTGTGGGGGTGGGGGTGGAGTGTGGGGGTGGGGGTGGAGTGTGGGGGTGGAGTGTGGGGGTGGAGTGTGGGGGTGGGGGTGGAGTGTGGGGTGGGGGTGGGGGTGGAGTGTGGGGGGTGGGGGTGGGGGTGGGGGTGGAGAGTGGGGGTGGGGGTGGAGTGTGGGGGTGGGGGTGGAATGTGGGGGTGGGGGTGGAGTGTGGAGTGTGGGGGTGGGGGTGGGGGTGGGGGTGGAGTGTGGGGGTGGGGGTGGAGTGTGGGGGTGGGGGGTGGAATGTGGGGGGTGGGGGGTGGAGTGTGGGGGTGGAGTGTGGGGGTGGGGG
>JANJGN010004284.1:20000-25000 GCA_026770705.1 Isurus oxyrinchus | reverse complement strand
TTTGAAATAGTTGACCTTCCTCAAAGTCGCACTTTTTTAGGCATTTTTAAAGTGTGACCGTTGCCTTAAAATGTTCTGAAAATCGTGTCCCCGAAATTCTCCGGGTACCCCGCCAATCCCCCCGGCCAACAATTGCACCCGAGAGGTGGGGCGGTAGCCCTACCGTCCAGGAGGCCTCAAAAGCCCGCAAAGCGCCATTTTGCCGTTTCCTCTTCGGGAGAACCGAAGGGAAATCATTAATGAGCTGGACGAGTACCATGCCAAAAATTGCAACCGACCCAGCCGTCGGGCCGATTCGCTACTCTCAGGGGGAATACCCCCACTGCGAGCCGGGCAAGAGCCTCGGATTCGACGCCATACGCTTCCGTCTGAGCACGGATTTTGTTCTCCCGGGCCCAGGAGACACTTTCCACGGCCGGCGAATGCAATCTGGGGTGCATTTTATTTATTAGTTACTGATTTCTCTTCCAAACTTGCCTCTGCCACAGACTAAGTCCAAATGGTTAATGATTTCTCCGCCACACTTGCCTCGCTGCCAGAGACTAAGTCCAAACGGTTAATGATTTCTCCGCCACACTTGCCTCTCTGCCAGAGACGAAGTCCAAATGGTTAATGATTTCTCCGCCACACTTGCCTCGCTGCCAGAGACTAAGTCCAAATGGTTAATGATTTCTCCACTGCACTTGCCTCTGTGCCAGAGACGAAGTCCAAATGGTTAATGATTTCTGCACCACACTTGCCTCTCTGCCAGAGACTAAGTCCAAACGGTTAATGATTTCTCCGCCACACTTGCCTCGCTGCCAGAGACTAAGTCCAAATGGTTAATGATTTCTGCACCACACTTGCCTCTCTGCCAGAGACGAAGTCCAAACGGTTAATGATTTCTCCGCCACACTTGCCTCGCTGCCAGAGACTAAGTCCAAATGGTTAATGATTTCTCCACTGCACTTGCCTCTGTGCCAGAGACGAAGTCCAAATGGTTAATGATTTCTGCACCACACTTGCCTCGCTGCCAGAGACTAAGTCCAAATGGTTAATGATTTCTCCACTGCACTTGCCTCTGTGCCAGAGACGAAGTCCAAATGGTTAATGATTTCTGCACCACACTTGCCTCTCTGCCAGAGACTAAGTCCAAACGGTTAATGATTTCTCCGCCACACTTGCCTCGCTGCCAGAGACTAAGTCCAAATGGTTAATGATTTCTGCACCACACTTGCCTCTCTGCCAGAGACGAAGTCCAAACGGTTAATGATTTCTCCGCCACACTTGCCTCGCTGCCAGAGACGAAGTCCAAATGGTTAATGATTTCTGCACCACACTTGCCTCGCTGCCAGAGACTAAGTCCAAATGGTTAATGATTTCTCCACTGCACTTGCCTCTGTGCCAGAGACGAAGTCCAAATGGTTAATGATTTCTGCACCACACTTGCCTCTCTGCCAGAGACTAAGTCCAAACGGTTAATGATTTCTCCGCCACACTTGCCTCGCTGCCAGAGACTAAGTCCAAATGGTTAATGATTTCTGCACCACACTTGCCTCTCTGCCAGAGACGAAGTCCAAACGGTTAATGATTTCTCCGCCACACTTGCCTCGCTGCCAGAGACGAAGTCCAAATGGTTAATGATTTCTGCACCACACTTGCCTCGCTGCCAGAGACTAAGTCCAAATGGTTAATGATTTCTCCACTGCACTTGCCTCTGTGCCAGAGACGAAGTCCAAATGGTTAATGATTTCTGCACCACACTTGCCTCTCTGCCAGAGACGAAGTCCAAATGGTTAATGATTTCTCAGGGCCACTGTCCCATTGGTTAGCCATTTCTCCAGAGGCTTACCGAGGCCAACCTGCGATATCTCGCGGACCCGGAGGCCCCGTTGCACGTCCTGCACATTCAGTCCGAGGTGCATTGGTTACCCATTTCTCCAGAAGCTTA
The DNA here is from genome assembly GCA_026770705.1 of Isurus oxyrinchus. NCBI lineage: Eukaryota > Metazoa > Chordata > Chondrichthyes > Lamniformes > Lamnidae > Isurus > Isurus oxyrinchus. The sequence continues at coordinate 23,070 of JANJGN010004284.1, read as the reverse complement.
CCGAAGGCACACCGTCACACCTCGCGGGCCCCGAGGCCACTTTCCCCGTTGCGCAAATTCAATCCGAGGTGCATTGCCCTTAGCCGCCTTCTCCGGCCGGCTTCGGGTGCGTTTCCGGGGCTCCGACCGGGGCAAATCCGGTCCCCGGGGCCAGTGGGAGCCGTCCCCGGGCACGCCCGGGCTTCCGGTCGCCGCTTTCCGTGACCGACCGAAAGACGGTAAAAAATGCCGAAAATGGACAAAAATGGCCGACGGCGGGGCCTCCTGGTCGGTTAGGCGGCAGCCTGGATCGGTCCCTGCGGACCTGGAGGCTCGAGACGGCACTCGGAGCTGTCGACCGATTCTCGACTTGCCACCTCCTACCATTCTGCAGATACCCCGCCAACCCCCCCAGCCAGCAAATGCAGCCGAGATGTCGGTCGGTAGTCCAGCCGCCGAGGAGGCCTCGAAAGCCCGCGACACCTCCTTTCGCCGTTTCCCCATCGGGAGAACCGAGGGGAAATCATTATCTAGCTCCGGCAGCCCCCCTCCAACAATTGCAACCCGCCCCGTGGCCGGGCCGATTCGCCCCGCCTAGCGGGAATGCCTCCACCGGGGGGCCCGGCAGAAGCTTCGGATCCGACCTCATGGACTTCCGTCTTGGCACGGATTTCCCTCACACGGGCCCAGGGGCCACTTCCCCCGGCCTTCGGACGCAGCCGGAGGTGCATCGGGCCGAAGCCGCCTTCCCGGCCGGCTTCCGGAGGTTTCCGGGGCAAACTCCGGTCCTCCCGGCGAGGGGGAGCCTTCCCCGTGCACGCCCGGGTGTCAGGCCGCCGCTTTTCTTGACCGGCCGAAAGAGGCGAAAAATGCCGAAAATGACCAAAAATGGCCGACGGCGGGGCCTCCCGGTCGGTTTGGCGGCAGCCTGGGTCGGTCCCTGCAGACCTGGAGGCTCGAGAAGGCACTTGGCGAAGTCGACCCATTCTCGATTTGCCACCTCCTCCTATTCTGCAGATAGCCCGCCAACCTCCACAGCCAGCAAATGCAACCGTCATTCAGGCCGACGACCCTCCGGTAGTCATACCGAGGAAGAGGCACCGAAGCCCCGCCAGGCCTTCCGGATTGCACCCGCTCCCCGACCGGTTCTTTTTCAAAAAAGGGCCCAGGAGCCCGGATTATTTTAGGACGCGCTCGGGACCGCCCTGAGGGACACCGAACACCCAACCTTTCCCCGGGTCGACCCTCCCCGCCTCGGCCACCGGGGGGGGGGTCGAACCGGATCACCGGTTAATGATTTCCCCCTGCTCGGACTCGGCTGTTTCTCAACCGCGCTTGCCCGGCTCGGCCCCCAGCCCCGGCCCCTCACGTGGGGGCCCTGAATACGCCCCCCGGCAGCCATCTTGGCCCGCCGGCCCGGTATTTCAGGCCGTTTCGACCCTTCCCTGCCCGCTGGCTGACTGGTTCACCATGTCCCCATTCTGCGCTTAGACTTTTCAGCTGCTCGGGATGCCGGCTGATGACGGCTCCCGTACGACCGGGCGGGCGGCTCCAACTACCGGCCGGCTGCCCGGCCTGCTAACCCGTTAAGCATTTCCCCGTCCTGCACACATTCCCTGGACCTGCTGGTGTGTTCTGCAGCTAACTGCACCCCTACGACCGGGCGGGAGGCTATGATTACTGGTCGGCTGCCCTGCCAGGTAACCGCTTAACCGATTCCCCGTTTGGTACTGAGTCCCTGGACCTGCTGGTGTGTTCTGCAGTTAACTGCACCCCTATGACCGGGCGGGAGGCTGTAATTACCGGCCGGCAGCCCTGCCTGCTAACTGGCTGCCCGTGTCCCCATTCTGTCCTTAGTCCTTGGACCTGCTGGTGTGTTCTGCAGCTAACTGCACCCCTATGGCAGGCCGGCATCCCTGCCTGCTGACCGGCTGCCCGTGTCCTCATTCTGTACTTAGTCCTTGGACCTGCTGGTGTGTTCTGCAGCTAACTGCACCCCTATGACCGGGCGGGAGGCTGTAATTACCGGCCGGCAGCCCTGCCTGCTGACCGGCTGCCCGTGTCCTCATTCTGTACTTAGTCCGTGGACCTGCTGGTGTGTTCTGCAGCTGACTGCGCCTCTATTACCCGGCGGGAGGCTATAATTACCGGTCGGCTGCCTTGTCTGCTAACTGGTTCACAGGTTCCCCTGTGCCGTACATATCCCGTGGACCAGCGGCTGTGTTCTGCAGCTCAGCGCACCTTTACTACCATGCCGAAAGCCCTGAATAATGGCCGGCTACCCTGCCTGCTAACCGGTAAACCATTTGCCGCAAACCTAACCCCAGCCCTAAGCCTAACCGCTAACCCTAACCCGAACCCCGAGCCAAAAATAAACTAGCCTTGTCCCCTTCCCCGACACGAACACCCAGCCAAGCCCCTAACTCTAACCCTACCCCTGACACTTCCCCTAACCCTAACGCCCCAACCCTAACCCCAGCCCTAAGCCTAACCGCTAACCCTAACCCGAATAAAACTCCGGACCACCCGGGCGGACACCGAACACCCAGCCTTTCCCCGGTTCCACCCTCGCCGCCTCGGCCACCAGGCTCGAACCGGCTGAATGGCCAACGATATCGCTCCTGCTCGGACTTTGCTCGCTTTAAATCGCGCTTGCGCGGCTCGGCCTCCAGGCACCGCCCCGTCACGTGCGACCGCTGAATACGCCCCCCCGGCAGCCATCTTGGCCCGCCGCTCCGGTATTTCAGGCCGTTTTGACCCTTCCCTGCCCGCTGCCATGCATCCGCTTGCCGGTTAATGATTTCGCCGTTCTGCACCTCGACTTTTGAGCAGCTCGGCAAGCGAAATGCTGACAGCACCCGGAGTATCGGGCCTTCGGCCAACCGCCTGCCCGGCCTCCAGGCACCGCCCCTCTCACGTGGTGACTGTGAATCCGCCCCGCCCCCGGTTGTCATTTTTTCCTTGCCGCCTCGATATTTTAAGCCGTTTCACCCTTTCCCTGCCCGCTTGCTGACTGGTTAATGATTTCCCCATTCCGCGCTTAAGACTTTTCAGCTGCTCGGGATGCCGGCTGCTGACTGCACCCGTACTA
>JANJGN010004284.1:2500-7500 GCA_026770705.1 Isurus oxyrinchus | reverse complement strand
CTCTCTGCCAGAGACGAAGTCCAAATGGTTAATGATTTCTCCGCCACACTTGCCTCGCTGCCAGAGACTAAGTCCAAATGGTTAATGATTTCTCCACTGCACTTGCCTCTGTGCCAGAGACGAAGTCCAAATGGTTAATGATTTCTGCACCACACTTGCCTCTCTGCCAGAGACTAAGTCCAAACGGTTAATGATTTCTCCGCCACACTTGCCTCGCTGCCAGAGACTAAGTCCAAATGGTTAATGATTTCTGCACCACACTTGCCTCTCTGCCAGAGACGAAGTCCAAACGGTTAATGATTTCTCCGCCACACTTGCCTCGCTGCCAGAGACTAAGTCCAAATGGTTAATGATTTCTCCACTGCACTTGCCTCTGTGCCAGAGACGAAGTCCAAATGGTTAATGATTTCTGCACCACACTTGCCTCGCTGCCAGAGACTAAGTCCAAATGGTTAATGATTTCTCCACTGCACTTGCCTCTGTGCCAGAGACGAAGTCCAAATGGTTAATGATTTCTGCACCACACTTGCCTCTCTGCCAGAGACTAAGTCCAAACGGTTAATGATTTCTCCGCCACACTTGCCTCGCTGCCAGAGACTAAGTCCAAATGGTTAATGATTTCTGCACCACACTTGCCTCTCTGCCAGAGACGAAGTCCAAACGGTTAATGATTTCTCCGCCACACTTGCCTCGCTGCCAGAGACGAAGTCCAAATGGTTAATGATTTCTGCACCACACTTGCCTCGCTGCCAGAGACTAAGTCCAAATGGTTAATGATTTCTCCACTGCACTTGCCTCTGTGCCAGAGACGAAGTCCAAATGGTTAATGATTTCTGCACCACACTTGCCTCTCTGCCAGAGACTAAGTCCAAACGGTTAATGATTTCTCCGCCACACTTGCCTCGCTGCCAGAGACTAAGTCCAAATGGTTAATGATTTCTGCACCACACTTGCCTCTCTGCCAGAGACGAAGTCCAAACGGTTAATGATTTCTCCGCCACACTTGCCTCGCTGCCAGAGACGAAGTCCAAATGGTTAATGATTTCTGCACCACACTTGCCTCGCTGCCAGAGACTAAGTCCAAATGGTTAATGATTTCTCCACTGCACTTGCCTCTGTGCCAGAGACGAAGTCCAAATGGTTAATGATTTCTGCACCACACTTGCCTCTCTGCCAGAGACGAAGTCCAAATGGTTAATGATTTCTCAGGGCCACTGTCCCATTGGTTAGCCATTTCTCCAGAGGCTTACCGAGGCCAACCTGCGATATCTCGCGGACCCGGAGGCCCCGTTGCACGTCCTGCACATTCAGTCCGAGGTGCATTGGTTACCCATTTCTCCAGAAGCTTACCGAAGGCACACCGTCACACCTCGCGGGCCCCGAGGCCACTTTCCCCGTTGCGCAAATTCAATCCGAGGTGCATTGCCCTTAGCCGCCTTCTCCGGCCGGCTTCGGGTGCGTTTCCGGGGCTCCGACCGGGGCAAATCCGGTCCCCGGGGCCAGTGGGAGCCGTCCCCGGGCACGCCCGGGCTTCCGGTCGCCGCTTTCCGTGACCGACCGAAAGACGGTAAAAAATGCCGAAAATGGACAAAAATGGCCGACGGCGGGGCCTCCTGGTCGGTTAGGCGGCAGCCTGGATCGGTCCCTGCGGACCTGGAGGCTCGAGACGGCACTCGGAGCTGTCGACCGATTCTCGACTTGCCACCTCCTACCATTCTGCAGATACCCCGCCAACCCCCCCAGCCAGCAAATGCAGCCGAGATGTCGGTCGGTAGTCCAGCCGCCGAGGAGGCCTCGAAAGCCCGCGACACCTCCTTTCGCCGTTTCCCCATCGGGAGAACCGAGGGGAAATCATTATCTAGCTCCGGCAGCCCCCCTCCAACAATTGCAACCCGCCCCGTGGCCGGGCCGATTCGCCCCGCCTAGCGGGAATGCCTCCACCGGGGGGCCCGGCAGAAGCTTCGGATCCGACCTCATGGACTTCCGTCTTGGCACGGATTTCCCTCACACGGGCCCAGGGGCCACTTCCCCCGGCCTTCGGACGCAGCCGGAGGTGCATCGGGCCGAAGCCGCCTTCCCGGCCGGCTTCCGGAGGTTTCCGGGGCAAACTCCGGTCCTCCCGGCGAGGGGGAGCCTTCCCCGTGCACGCCCGGGTGTCAGGCCGCCGCTTTTCTTGACCGGCCGAAAGAGGCGAAAAATGCCGAAAATGACCAAAAATGGCCGACGGCGGGGCCTCCCGGTCGGTTTGGCGGCAGCCTGGGTCGGTCCCTGCAGACCTGGAGGCTCGAGAAGGCACTTGGCGAAGTCGACCCATTCTCGATTTGCCACCTCCTCCTATTCTGCAGATAGCCCGCCAACCTCCACAGCCAGCAAATGCAACCGTCATTCAGGCCGACGACCCTCCGGTAGTCATACCGAGGAAGAGGCACCGAAGCCCCGCCAGGCCTTCCGGATTGCACCCGCTCCCCGACCGGTTCTTTTTCAAAAAAGGGCCCAGGAGCCCGGATTATTTTAGGACGCGCTCGGGACCGCCCTGAGGGACACCGAACACCCAACCTTTCCCCGGGTCGACCCTCCCCGCCTCGGCCACCGGGGGGGGGGTCGAACCGGATCACCGGTTAATGATTTCCCCCTGCTCGGACTCGGCTGTTTCTCAACCGCGCTTGCCCGGCTCGGCCCCCAGCCCCGGCCCCTCACGTGGGGGCCCTGAATACGCCCCCCGGCAGCCATCTTGGCCCGCCGGCCCGGTATTTCAGGCCGTTTCGACCCTTCCCTGCCCGCTGGCTGACTGGTTCACCATGTCCCCATTCTGCGCTTAGACTTTTCAGCTGCTCGGGATGCCGGCTGATGACGGCTCCCGTACGACCGGGCGGGCGGCTCCAACTACCGGCCGGCTGCCCGGCCTGCTAACCCGTTAAGCATTTCCCCGTCCTGCACACATTCCCTGGACCTGCTGGTGTGTTCTGCAGCTAACTGCACCCCTACGACCGGGCGGGAGGCTATGATTACTGGTCGGCTGCCCTGCCAGGTAACCGCTTAACCGATTCCCCGTTTGGTACTGAGTCCCTGGACCTGCTGGTGTGTTCTGCAGTTAACTGCACCCCTATGACCGGGCGGGAGGCTGTAATTACCGGCCGGCAGCCCTGCCTGCTAACTGGCTGCCCGTGTCCCCATTCTGTCCTTAGTCCTTGGACCTGCTGGTGTGTTCTGCAGCTAACTGCACCCCTATGGCAGGCCGGCATCCCTGCCTGCTGACCGGCTGCCCGTGTCCTCATTCTGTACTTAGTCCTTGGACCTGCTGGTGTGTTCTGCAGCTAACTGCACCCCTATGACCGGGCGGGAGGCTGTAATTACCGGCCGGCAGCCCTGCCTGCTGACCGGCTGCCCGTGTCCTCATTCTGTACTTAGTCCGTGGACCTGCTGGTGTGTTCTGCAGCTGACTGCGCCTCTATTACCCGGCGGGAGGCTATAATTACCGGTCGGCTGCCTTGTCTGCTAACTGGTTCACAGGTTCCCCTGTGCCGTACATATCCCGTGGACCAGCGGCTGTGTTCTGCAGCTCAGCGCACCTTTACTACCATGCCGAAAGCCCTGAATAATGGCCGGCTACCCTGCCTGCTAACCGGTAAACCATTTGCCGCAAACCTAACCCCAGCCCTAAGCCTAACCGCTAACCCTAACCCGAACCCCGAGCCAAAAATAAACTAGCCTTGTCCCCTTCCCCGACACGAACACCCAGCCAAGCCCCTAACTCTAACCCTACCCCTGACACTTCCCCTAACCCTAACGCCCCAACCCTAACCCCAGCCCTAAGCCTAACCGCTAACCCTAACCCGAATAAAACTCCGGACCACCCGGGCGGACACCGAACACCCAGCCTTTCCCCGGTTCCACCCTCGCCGCCTCGGCCACCAGGCTCGAACCGGCTGAATGGCCAACGATATCGCTCCTGCTCGGACTTTGCTCGCTTTAAATCGCGCTTGCGCGGCTCGGCCTCCAGGCACCGCCCCGTCACGTGCGACCGCTGAATACGCCCCCCCGGCAGCCATCTTGGCCCGCCGCTCCGGTATTTCAGGCCGTTTTGACCCTTCCCTGCCCGCTGCCATGCATCCGCTTGCCGGTTAATGATTTCGCCGTTCTGCACCTCGACTTTTGAGCAGCTCGGCAAGCGAAATGCTGACAGCACCCGGAGTATCGGGCCTTCGGCCAACCGCCTGCCCGGCCTCCAGGCACCGCCCCTCTCACGTGGTGACTGTGAATCCGCCCCGCCCCCGGTTGTCATTTTTTCCTTGCCGCCTCGATATTTTAAGCCGTTTCACCCTTTCCCTGCCCGCTTGCTGACTGGTTAATGATTTCCCCATTCCGCGCTTAAGACTTTTCAGCTGCTCGGGATGCCGGCTGCTGACTGCACCCGTACTACCGGCCGGCTGACCTTCCTGCTGACCGGTTCACCATTTCCACGTCCTGGACACATTCCCTGGACCTGCTGGCGTCTTCTGCAGTTTACTGCACCCGTATTACCCGGCGGGAGGCTGTAATTAACGGTCGGCTGCGCTGCCTGTTGTCTGGTTCCCCATTTCCCCTTCATTACCCACTCTCAGCAGCGGCTGGGCTGTTCTGCAGCTAACGGCAGCCGTAGTACCGCGTGGACGGCTCCGATTACCGGCCGGCTGCCCTGCCTGCTAACCGGTTAACCATTTCCCCTTCAGTACTTACTCTCAGCAGCCGCTTGGCTGCTCTGCAGCTACATGCAGCCGTACTACCGGGCGGGCGGGCGGGCGGCTTAAATTACCTGCCGGCTGCCGTGTCTGCTAACTGGTTGCCCGCTTTTTACATCGCACGTGGACCAGCTGGTGTGCTCTGCATCTTAGTGCACCCTTATAAGCGGGCCGGAGAGCCGGATTAACGGTCGGCTACCCTGCCTAGTAACCAGTTAACCATTTGCCGCAACCCGAAGCCTAACCCCTAACCCTAACCCGTACCCTAACCCCTAACCCCCT
>JANJGN010004283.1:0-34799 GCA_026770705.1 Isurus oxyrinchus | reverse complement strand
ACTGTCCCTTTCACTCTCTCTCTCTCGCTCTCTCGCTGTCCCTCTGTCTCTCTATCGCTGTCCCTCTGTCTCTCTCTCGCTTTCCCTCTCTCTCTCTCTCTTGCTGTCCCTCTCTCTCCCTCTCTTGCTGTCCATCTCTCTCTCTCTCGCTGACCTCTCTCTCTCTCTCTCTCGCTGACCCTCTGTCTCTCTCTCACTGACGTTATCGCTCTCTGGTTGACTCTATCTCTCCCTCTCGCTGACCTTTCTCTCTCTCTTGCTGACCCTCTCTTTCTCTGTCTCTCGCTGACCCTCTCTCTTGCTGACCCTCTCCCTGGCTGTCCCTCTCTCTCTCTTGATGACCCACTCTCTCTCTCAATGTCCCTCTCTGGCTCTCGTTGTCCCTTTCTCTCTCTCGGTCTCTCGCTGGCCCTCTCTCTCTCTCTCTCTCGCTGGCCCGCTCTCTCTCTCGCTGTCCCTCTCTCTCCCTCTCTCGCTGATCCTCTCTCTCTCTCTCGCTGACCCTCTCTCTCTCTCTCTCTCGCTGTCCCTCCCTCTCACTCTCGCTATCCCTCTCTCTTGCTGTCCCTCTCTCTATCTCTTTCTCGCTGTCCCTCTCGCTGTCTCTCTCTCTGTCTCTCGCTGTCCCTCCAACTCTCTCTCACTCTACTGCTCTCTCCCTCTCTCTCTCTCGCTGTACCTCTCTCACTCTCTCTCTCACTGTCCCTGTCTCTCTCTCTCTCTCACTGTCCCTCTCTCTCTCTCTCTCTTGCTGTTCCTCTCTCTCTCTCTCTCTCGCTGTCCCTCTCTCACTCTCTCTCTCGCTGTCCCTCTCTCTATCTCTCTCTTGCTGTCCTTCTCTATCTCTCTCTCGCTCTCCCTACTTCTCTCTCGTGTTGTCCCTCTCTCTCTCTCTCTCTCTCACTGTCCCTCTCTCTCTCTCTCTCTCTTGCTGTCCCTCTCTCACTCTCTCTCTCGCTGTCCCTCTCTCTCTCTCTCTCGATGACCCTCTCTCTCTCTCTCGCTGACCCTCTCTCTCTCTCTCTCTCTCTCTCGCTGTCCCTCTCTCTCTCTCTCTCGCTGTCCGTCTCTCTCTCTCTCTCTCTCTCTCTCGCTGTCCCTCTCTCACTCTCTCTCTCTCTCGCTGTCCCTGTCTATCTCTCTCTCTCTCGCTGTCCCTCTCTCTCTCTCGCTGTCCTCCTCTCTCTTACACTGTCTGTCTCTCTCTGTCTCGCTGTCCCTCTCTCGCTCTCTCGCTGTCCCTCTCTCTGGCTGTCCCTCTCTCTCACTGTCCCTCTCTCTCTCTCTCTCGCTTTCCCTCTCTCTCTCTCTCTTGCTGTCCCTCTCTCTCACTGTCCCTCTCTCTCTCTCTCTCGCTTTCCCTCTCTCTCTCTCTCTTGCTGTCCCTCTCTCTCTCTCTCGCTGTCCCACTCTCTCTCGCTGTCCGTCTCTCTCTCTCTCGCTGTCCCTCTCTCACTCTCTCTTGCTGTCCCTCTCGCTCTCTCGCTATCCCTCTCTGTCTCTCGCTGTCTCTCTCTCTCTCTCGCTGTCCCATCTCTCTCTCTCCCGCTGTCCCTCTCTCACTCTCTCTCTCGCTGTCCCTCTCTCTATCTCTCTCTTGATCTGCTTCTCTATCTCTCTCTCGCTCTCCTTATTTCTCTCTCGTGTTGTCTCTCTCATTCTCTCTCTCGGTCATCCTCTCACGCTCTCTCGCTGTCCCTCTCTCTCACTGTCCCTTTCTCTCTCGCTCTCTCACTGTTCCTCTCTCTCGCTCTCCCTCTCTCTCTCTCTCACTGTTCCTCTCTCTCTCTCTCTTGATGTCTTTCTCTCTCTCTCGCTGTCCGTATCTCTCTCTCGCTGTCCCTCTCTCTCTCTCTCGCTGTCCTGCTCTCTCTCGCTGTCCCTCTCTCTCGCTGTCCCTTTCTCTCTCGGTCTCTCTCTCGCTGTCCCTCTGTCTCTCTACCGCTGTCCCTCTCTCTCTCTCTCGCTTTCCCTCTCTCTCTCTCTCTTGCCGTACCTCTCTCTCCCTCTCTTGCTGTCCATCTCTCTCTCTCTCACTGACCTTCTCTCTCTCTCTCTCTCTTGCTGACCCTCTCTCTCCCTCTCTCTCACTGTCCCTCTTTCTCTCTCTCTCTCTCGCTGTCCTTCTCTCTCTCTCTCGCTGTCCCTCTTTCTTTCTCTCTCTCGCTGTCCTTCTCTCACTCTCTCTCGCTGTCCCGCTCTCTCTCGCTGTCCCTCTCTCTCGCTCTCTCTTTCTCACTGTCCCTCTCTCACTCTCTCTCGCGGTCCCTCTCTCTCTCGCTCTCTTGCTATCCCGCTGTCTCTCTCTCGCTTTCCCTCTCTCTCTCTCTCTTGCTGTCCCTCTCTTTCTCGCTGTCCCTCTCTCTCTCACTGTCTCTCTCTCTCTCTCTCTCGCTGTCCGTCTCTCACTCTCTCTCACTCTCCCTCATGTTGTCTCTCCCTCTCTCTCTCGGTCTCCATCTCTCCCTCTCTCGCTGTCCCTGTCTGTCTCTCTCTCGCGCTGTCCCTCTCTCTCTCTCTCGCTGTCCCTCTGTCTCTCTCTCGCTTTCCCTCTCTCTCTCTCTCTCTTGCTGTCCCACTCTCTCTCTCGCTGTCCCTCTCTCTCTCGCTGTCGCTCTCTCTCTCTTTCTCACTTTCCCTCTCTCTCTCTCTTGCTGTCCCGCTCTCTCTCTCGCTGTCCCTCTCTCTCGCTCTCTCTTTCTCAGTGTCCCTCTCTCTCTCTCTCTCGCTGTCCCGCTCTCTCTCTTGCTCTCCCTCTCTCTCGCTCTCTCTCTCTCACTGTCCCTCTCTCTCTCTCTCTCTCGCTGTCCCTCTCTCTCTCGCTATCCTCCTCTCTCTTACACTGTCTCTCTCTCTCTCTCTTGCTGTCCCTCTCTCGCTCTCTCTCGATGTCCCTCTCTCTCTCTCATGCTCTCCCACTCTCTCTCTCGCTGTCCCTCTCTCTCTCTCTCGCTGTCATGCTCTCTCTCGCTGTCCCTCACTCTCACTGTCCCTTTCACTCTCTCTCTCTCGCTCTCTCGCTGTCCCTCTGTCTCTCTATCGCTGTCCCTCTGTCTCTCTCTCGCTTTCCCTCTCTCTCTCTCTCTTGCTGTCCCTCTCTCTCCCTCTCTTGCTGTCCATCTCTCTCTCTCTCGCTGACCTCTCTCTCTCTCTCTCTCGCTGACCCTCTGTCTCTCTCTCACTGACGTTATCGCTCTCTGGTTGACTCTATCTCTCCCTCTCGCTGACCTTTCTCTCTCTCTTGCTGACCCTCTCTTTCTCTGTCTCTCGCTGACCCTCTCTCTTGCTGACCCTCTCCCTGGCTGTCCCTCTCTCTCTCTTGATGACCCACTCTCTCTCTCAATGTCCCTCTCTGGCTCTCGTTGTCCCTTTCTCTCTCTCGGTCTCTCGCTGGCCCTCTCTCTCTCTCTCTCTCGCTGGCCCGCTCTCTCTCTCGCTGTCCCTCTCTCTCCCTCTCTCGCTGATCCTCTCTCTCTCTCTCGCTGACCCTCTCTCTCTCTCTCTCTCGCTGTCCCTCCCTCTCACTCTCGCTATCCCTCTCTCTTGCTGTCCCTCTCTCTATCTCTTTCTCGCTGTCCCTCTCGCTGTCTCTCTCTCTGTCTCTCGCTGTCCCTCCAACTCTCTCTCACTCTACTGCTCTCTCCCTCTCTCTCTCTCGCTGTACCTCTCTCACTCTCTCTCTCACTGTCCCTGTCTCTCTCTCTCTCTCACTGTCCCTCTCTCTCTCTCTCTCTTGCTGTTCCTCTCTCTCTCTCTCTCTCGCTGTCCCTCTCTCACTCTCTCTCTCGCTGTCCCTCTCTCTATCTCTCTCTTGCTGTCCTTCTCTATCTCTCTCTCGCTCTCCCTACTTCTCTCTCGTGTTGTCCCTCTCTCTCTCTCTCTCTCTCACTGTCCCTCTCTCTCTCTCTCTCTCTTGCTGTCCCTCTCTCACTCTCTCTCTCGCTGTCCCTCTCTCTCTCTCTCTCGATGACCCTCTCTCTCTCTCTCGCTGACCCTCTCTCTCTCTCTCTCTCTCTCTCGCTGTCCCTCTCTCTCTCTCTCTCGCTGTCCGTCTCTCTCTCTCTCTCTCTCTCTCTCGCTGTCCCTCTCTCACTCTCTCTCTCTCTCGCTGTCCCTGTCTATCTCTCTCTCTCTCGCTGTCCCTCTCTCTCTCTCGCTGTCCTCCTCTCTCTTACACTGTCTGTCTCTCTCTGTCTCGCTGTCCCTCTCTCGCTCTCTCGCTGTCCCTCTCTCTGGCTGTCCCTCTCTCTCACTGTCCCTCTCTCTCTCTCTCTCGCTTTCCCTCTCTCTCTCTCTCTTGCTGTCCCTCTCTCTCACTGTCCCTCTCTCTCTCTCTCTCGCTTTCCCTCTCTCTCTCTCTCTTGCTGTCCCTCTCTCTCTCTCTCGCTGTCCCACTCTCTCTCGCTGTCCGTCTCTCTCTCTCTCGCTGTCCCTCTCTCACTCTCTCTTGCTGTCCCTCTCGCTCTCTCGCTATCCCTCTCTGTCTCTCGCTGTCTCTCTCTCTCTCTCGCTGTCCCATCTCTCTCTCTCCCGCTGTCCCTCTCTCACTCTCTCTCTCGCTGTCCCTCTCTCTATCTCTCTCTTGATCTGCTTCTCTATCTCTCTCTCGCTCTCCTTATTTCTCTCTCGTGTTGTCTCTCTCATTCTCTCTCTCGGTCATCCTCTCACGCTCTCTCGCTGTCCCTCTCTCTCACTGTCCCTTTCTCTCTCGCTCTCTCACTGTTCCTCTCTCTCGCTCTCCCTCTCTCTCTCTCTCACTGTTCCTCTCTCTCTCTCTCTTGATGTCTTTCTCTCTCTCTCGCTGTCCGTATCTCTCTCTCTCGCTGTCCCTCTCTCTCTCTCTCGCTGTCCTGCTCTCTCTCGCTGTCCCTCTCTCTCGCTGTCCCTTTCTCTCTCGGTCTCTCTCTCGCTGTCCCTCTGTCTCTCTACCGCTGTCCCTCTCTCTCTCTCTCGCTTTCCCTCTCTCTCTCTCTCTTGCCGTACCTCTCTCTCCCTCTCTTGCTGTCCATCTCTCTCTCTCTCACTGACCTTCTCTCTCTCTCTCTCTCTTGCTGACCCTCTCTCTCCCTCTCTCTCACTGTCCCTCTTTCTCTCTCTCTCTCTCGCTGTCCTTCTCTCTCTCTCTCGCTGTCCCTCTTTCTTTCTCTCTCTCGCTGTCCTTCTCTCACTCTCTCTCGCTGTCCCGCTCTCTCTCGCTGTCCCTCTCTCTCGCTCTCTCTTTCTCACTGTCCCTCTCTCACTCTCTCTCGCGGTCCCTCTCTCTCTCGCTCTCTTGCTATCCCGCTGTCTCTCTCTCGCTTTCCCTCTCTCTCTCTCTCTTGCTGTCCCTCTCTTTCTCGCTGTCCCTCTCTCTCTCACTGTCGCTCTCTCTCGCTCTCTCGCTGTCCCTCTCTCTCTCTCGCTGTCCCTCTCTCTCTCACTGTCACTCTCTCTCTCTCTCTCTCGCTGTCCCTCTCTCTCTCTCTCGCGTTGTCCCTCTCTCTCTCTCTCTCGCTTTCCCTCTCTCTCTCTCTCTCTCTCTCTCTTGCTGTTCCTCTCTCTCTCGCTGTCCCTCTCTCTCTCGCTGTCCCTCTCTCTCTCTTTCTCACTTTCCCTCTCTCACTCTCTCTTGCTGTCCCTCTCTCTCACTGTCCCTCTCTCTCTCGCTGTTCCTCTCTCTCTCTCTCGCTCTCCCTCTCTCTCACACTCTCTCGCTGTCCCTCCATCTCTCGCTGTCCCTCTCTCTCTCTCTCTCGCTGTCCCTCTCTCTCTCTCTCTCTCTCTCTCTCGCTGTCCGTCTCTCACTATCTCTCACTCTCCCTCTTTCTCTCTCATGTTGTCTCTCCCTCTCTCTCTCGGTCTCCCTCTCTCCCTCTCTCGCTGTCCCTGTCTGTCTCTCTCTCGCGCTGTCCCTCTCTCTCTCTCTCGCTGTCCCTCTGTCTCTCTCTCGCTTTCCCTCTCTCTCTCTCTCTCTTGCTATCCCTCTCTTTCTCGCTGTCCCTCTCTCTCTCGCTGTCGCTCTCTCTCTCTTTCTCACTTTCCCTCTCTCTCTCTCTCTTGCTGTCCCTCTCTCTCTCTCTCGCTCTCCCTCTCTCGCACACTCTCTCGTTGTCCCTCCATCTCTCGCTGTCCCTCTCTCTCTCTCTCTCTCTCTCGCTGTCCCTCTCTCTCTCTCTCACTGTCCGTCTCTCACTCTCTCTCACTCTCCCTCTTTCTCTCTCATGTTGTCTCTCCCTCTCTCTCTCGGTCTCCCTCTCTCCCTCTCTCGCTGTCCCTGTCTGACTCTCTCTCGCGCTGTCCCTCTCTCTCTCTCTCGCTGTCCCTCTGTCTCTCTCTCACTTTCTCTCTCTCTCTCTCTCTTGCTGTCCCTCTCTCTCTCTCGCTGTCCCTCTCTCTCTCGCTTTCGCTCTCTCTCACTTTCTCACTTTCCCTCTCTCTCTTGCTGTCCCTCTCTCTCTCTCTCTCGCTGTCCCGCTCTCTCTCTCGCTGTCCCTCTCTCTCGCTCTCTCTTTCTCAGTGTCCCTCTCTCTCTCTCTCTCTCGCTGTCCCGCTCTCTCTCTCGCTCTCCCTCTCTCTCGCTCTCTCTCTCTCACTGTCCCTCTCTCTCTCTCTCTCTCTCTCTCGCTGTCCCTCTCTCTCTCGCTATCCTCCTCTCTCTTACACTGTCTCTCTCTCTCTCTCTCGCTGTCCCTCTCTCGCTCTCTCTCGATGTCCCTCTCTCTCTCTCGTGCTCTCCCACTCTCTCTCTCGCTGTCCCATTCTCTCTCTCTCGCTGTCATGCTCTCTCTCGCTGTCCCTCACTCTCACTGTCCCTTTCACTCTCTCTCTCTCTCTCTCTCGCTGTCCCTCTGTCTCTCTATCGCTGTCCCTCTGTCTCTCTCTCGCTTTCCCTCTCTCTCTCTCTCGTGCTGTCCCTCTCTCTCCCTCTCTTGCTGTCCATCTCTCTCTCTCTCGCTGACCTCTCTCTCTCGCTGAGATTCTCTCTCTCTCTCACTGACGCTATCGCTCTCTGGCTGACTCTATCTCTCTCTCGCTGACCTTTCTCTCTCTCTTGCTGACCCTCTCTTTCTCTGTCTCTCGCGGATCCTCTCTCTTGCTGACCCTCTCCCTGGCTGTCCCTCTCTCTCTCTCGATGACCCACTCTCTCTCTCAATTTCCCTCTCTGGCTCTCGTTGTCCCTTTCTCTCTCTCGCTCTCTCGCTGGCCCTCTCTCTCTCTCTCTCTCGCTGGCCCGCTCTCTCTCTCGCTGTCCCTCTCTCTCTCTCTCTCGCTGACCCTCTCTCTCTCTCTCGCTGACCCTCTCTCTCTCTCTCTCTCGCTGTCCCTCCCTCTCACTCTCGCTATCCCTCTCTCTTGCTGTCCCTCTCTCTATCTCTTTCTCGCTGTCCCTCTCGCTGTCTCTCTCTCTGTCTCTCGCTGTCCCTCCAACTCTCTCTCACTCTACTGCTCTCTCCCTCTCTCTCTCTCGCTGTACCTCTCTCACTCTCTCTCTCGCTGTCCCTGTCTCTCTCTCTCTCTCTCACTGTCCCTCTCTCTCTCTCTCTCTTGCTGTTCCTCTCTCTCTCTCTCTCTCTCGCTGTCCCTCTCTCACTCTCTCTCTCGCTGTCCCTCTCTCTATCTCTCTCTTGCTGTCCTTCTCTATCTCTCTCTCGCTCTCCCTACTTCTCTCTCGTGTTGTCCCTCTCTCTCTCTCTCTCTCTCACTGTCCCTCTCTCTCTCTCTCTCTCTTGCTGTCCCTCTCTCACTCTCTCTCTCGCTGTCCCTCTCTCTCTCTCTCTCTTGCTGTCCCTCTCTCACTTTCTCTCTCGCTGTCCCTCTCTCTCTCTCTCTCGCTGACCCTCTCTCTCTCTCTCGCTGACCCTCTCTCTCTCTCTCTCTCGCTGTCCCTCTCTCTCTCTCTCTCGCTGTCCGTCTCTCTCTCTCTCTCTCTCTCTCTCTCTCGCTGTCCCTCTCTCACTCTCTCTCTCTCACTGTCCCTGTCTCTCTCTCTCTCTCTCGCTGTCCATCTCTCTCTCTCGCTGTCCTCCTCTCTCTTACACTGTCTGTCTCTCTCTCTCTCGCTGTCCCTCTCTCGCTCTCTTGCTGTCCCTCTCTCTCGCTGTCCCTCTCCCTCACTGTCCCTCTCTCTCTCTCTCTCGCTTTCCCTCTCTCTCTCTCTTGCTGTCCCTCTCTCTCTCTCTCGCTGTCCCACTCTCTCTCGCTGTCCGTCTCTCTCTCTCTCGCTGTCCCTCTCTCACTCTCTCTTGCTGTCCCTCTCGCTCTCTCGCTATCCCTCTCTGTCTCTCGCTGTCTCTCTCTCTCTCTCGCTGTCCCATCTCTCTCTCTCTCCCGCTGTCCCTCTCTCACTCTCTCTCTCGCTGTCCCTCTCTCTATCTCTCTCTTGATCTCCTTCTCTATCTCTCTCTCGCTCTCCCTCTTTCTCGTGTTGTCTCTCTCATTCTCTCTCTCGGTCATCCTCTCTCTCCCTCTCGCTGTCCCTCTCTCTCACTGTCCCTTTCTCTCTCGCTCTCTCACTGTTCCTCTCTCTCTCTCTCTCTCTCGCTGTCCATCTCTCTCTCTCGCTGTCCTCCTCTCTCTTACACTGTCTGTCTCTCTCTCTCTCGCTGTCCCTCTCTCGCTCTCTTGCTGTCCCTCTCTCTCGCTGTCCCTCTCCCTCACTGTCCCTCTCTCTCTCTCTCTCGCTTTCCCTCTCTCTCTCTCTTGCTGTCCCTCTCTCTCTCTCTCGCTGTCCCACTCTCTCTCGCTGTCCGTCTCTCTCTCTCTCGCTGTCCCTCTCTCACTCTCTCTTGCTGTCCCTCTCGCTCTCTCGCTATCCCTCTCTGTCTCTCGCTGTCTCTCTCTCTCTCTCGCTGTCCCATCTCTCTCTCTCTCCCGCTGTCCCTCTCTCACTCTCTCTCTCGCTGTCCCTCTCTCTATCTCTCTCTTGATCTCCTTCTCTATCTCTCTCTCGCTCTCCCTCTTTCTCTCTCGTGTTGTCTCTCTCATTCTCTCTCTCGGTCATCCTCTCTCTCCCTCTCGCTGTCCCTCTCTCTCACTGTCCCTTTCTCTCTCGCTCTCTCACTGTTCCTCTCTCTCTCTCTCTCGCTCTCCCTCTCTCTCTCACTGTTCCTCTCTCTCTCTCTCGATGTCTTTCTCTCTCTCTCGCTGTCCATATCTCTCTCTCGCTGTCCCTATCTCTCTCTCGCTGTCCTGCTCTCTCTCGCTGTCCCTCTCTCTCGCTGTCCCTTTCTCTCTCGGTCTCTCTCTCGTTGTCCCTCTGTCTCTCTACTGCTGTCCCTCTCTCTCTCTCTCGCTTTCACTCTCTCTCTCTCTCTTGCCGTACCTCTCTCTCCCTCTCTTGCTGTCCATCTCTCTCTCTCTCACTGACCTTCTCTCTCTCTCTCTCTCTTGCTGGCCCTCTCTCTCCCTCTCTCTCTCACTGTCCCTCTTTCTCTCTCTCTCTCTCTCTCGCTCTCCTTATCTCTCTCTCTCGCTGTCCCTCTTTCTTTCTCTCTCTTGCTGTCCCTCGCTCACTCTCTCTCGCTGTCCCGCTCTCTCTCTCGCTGTCCCTCTCTCTCGGTCTCTCTTTCTCAATGTCCCTCTCTCTCTCTCTCTCTCGCTGTCCCTCTCTCTCTCTCTATCGCTATCCCTCTGTCTCTCTCTCGCTTTCTCTCTCTCTCTCTCTCTTGCTATCCCTCTCTCTCGCTGTCCCTCTCTCTCTCACTGTCGCTCTCTCTCTCTCTCTCGCTGTCCCTCTCTCTCTCGCTGTCCCTCTCTGTCTCTCTCTCTCTCGCGTTGTCCCTCTCTCTCCTCTCTCACTGTCCTCTCTCTCTCTCTCTCTTGCTGTTCCTCTCTCTCTCGCTGTCCCTCTCTCTCTCGCTGTCCCCTCTCTCTCTCTTTCTCACTTTCCCTCTCTCTCTCTCTCTTGTTGTTCCTCTCTCTCACTGTCCCTCTCTCTCTCTCTCGCTGTTCCTCTCTCTCTCTCTCTCGCTGTTCCTCTCTCTCTCTCTTGCTCTCCCTCTCTCTCACACTCTCTCGCTGTCCCTCCATCTCTCGCTGTCCCTCTCTCTCTCTCTCTCTCTCTCGCTGTCCCTCTCTCTCTCTCTCTCTCTCGCTGTCCCGTCTCTCACTCTCTCTCACTCTCCCTCTTTCTCTCTCATGTTGTCTCTCCCTCTCTCTCTCGGTCTCCCTCTCTCCCTCTCCTCGCTGTCCCTGTCTGACTCTCTCTCGCGCTGTCCCTCTCTCTCTCTCTCGCTGTCCCTCTCTCTCTCTCTCTTGCTGTCCTCTCTCTCTCGGCTGTCTCTCTCTCTCTCGCTGTCGCTCTCTCTCTCTTTCTCACTTTCCCTCTCTCTCTCTCTCTCTCTTGCTGTCCCTCCCTCTCTCTTGCTGTCCCTCTCTCTCTCTCGCTGTCCCTCTCTCTCTCGCTGTCCCTCCTCTCTCTCTCTTGCTGTCCCTCTCTCACTCTCTCTCGCTGTCCCGCTCTCTCTCTCGCTCTCCCTCTCTCTCGCTCTCTCTCTCTCACTGTCCCTCTCTCTCTCTCTCTCTCGCTGTCCCTCTCTCTCTCTCGCTGACCTCCTCTCTCTCACACTGTCTCTCTCTCTCTCTCTCGTTGTCCCTCTCTCGCTCTCTTGCTGTCCCTCTCTCTCGCTGTCCCTCTCTCTCGCTGTCCCTCTCTCTCGCTGTCCCTCTCTCTCACTGTCCCTCTCTCTCTCTCTCGCTTTCCCCTCTCTCTCTCTCTCAATCTCCCTCTCTCTCTCTCTCTTGCTGTCCCTCTGTCTCTCTCGCGCTTTCTCTCTCTCGTGTCCCTCTCTCTGTCGCTGTCCGTCTCTCTCTCTCTCGCTGTCCCTCTCTCACTCTCTCTCGCTGTCCCTCTCGCTCTCTCGCTATCCCTCTCGCTCTCTCGCTATCCCTCTCTGTCTCTCGCTGTCTCTCTCTCTCTTTCGCTCTCCCATCTCTCTCTCTCTCCCGCTGTCCCTCTCACCACTCTCTCTCTCGCTGTCCCTCTCTCTATCTCTCTCTTGCTGTCCTTCTCTATCTCTCTCTCGCTCTCCCTCTTTCTCTCTCCTGTTGTCTCTCTCTCTCGGTCATCCTTTCTCTCTCTCTCGCTGTCCCTCTCTCTCTCCTTCGCTGTCCTCCTCTCTCTTACACTGTCTGTCTCTCTCTGTCTCGCTGTCCCTCTCTCGCTCTCTCGCTGTCCCTCTCTCTGGCTGTCCCTCTCTCTCACTGGTCCCTCTCTCTCTCTCTCCTCGCTTTCCCCTCTCTCTCTCTCTCTTGCTGTCCCTCTCTCTCACTGTCCCTCTCTCTCTCTCTCTCGCTTTCCCTCTCTCTCTCTCTCTTGCTGTCCCTCTCTCTCTCTCTCGCTGTCCCCACTCTCTCTCGCTGTCCGTCTCTCTCTCTCTCGCTGTCCCTCTCTCACTCTCTCTTGCTGTCCCTCTCGCTCTCTCTCGCTATCCCTCTCTGTCTCTCGCTGTCTCTCTTCTCTCTCTCGCTGTCCCATCTCTCTCTCTCCCGCTGTCCCTCTCTCACTCTCTCTCTCGCTGTCCCTCTCTCTATCTCTCTCTTGATCTGCTTCTCTATCTCTCTCTCGCTCTCCTTATTTCTCTCTCGTGTTGTCTCTCTCATTCTCTCTCTCGGTCATCCTCTCACGCTCTCTCGCTGTCCCTCTCTCTCACTGTCCCTTTCTCTCTCGCTCTCTCACTGTTCCTCTCTCTCGCTCTCCCTCTCTCTCTCTCTCACTGTTCCTCTCTCTCTCTCTCTTGATGTCTTTCTCTCTCTCTCGCTGTCCGTATCTCTCTCTCGCTGTCCCTCTCTCTCTCTCTCTCGCTGTCCCTGCTCTCTCTCGCTGTCCTCTCTCTCGCTGTCCCTTTCTCTCTCGGTCTCTCTCTCGCTGTCCCTCTGTCTCTCTACCGCTGGTCCCTCTCTCTCTCTCTCGCTTTCCCCTCTCTCTCTCTCTCTTGCCGTACCTCTCTCTCCCTCTCTTGCTGTCCATCTCTCTCTCTCTCACTGACCTTCTCTCTCTCTCTCTCTCTTGCTGACCCTCTCTCTCCCTCTCTCTCACTGTCCCTCTTTCTCTCTCTCTCTCTCGCTGTCCTTCTCTCTCTCTCTCGCTGTCCCTCTTTCTTTCTCTCTCTCGCTGTCCTTCTCTCACTCTCTCTCGCTGTCCCGCTCTCTCTCGCTGTCCCTCTCTCTCGCTCTCTCTTTCTCACTGTCCCTCTCTCACTCTCTCTCGCTCTCTTGCTATCCCGCTGTCTCTCTCTCGCTTTCCCTCTCTCTCTCTCTCTTGCTGTCCCTCTCTTTCTCGCTGTCCCTCTCTCTCTCACTGTCGCTCTCTCTCGCTCTCTCGCTGTCCCTCTCTCTCTCTCGCTGTCCCTCTCTCTCTCACTGTCACTCTCTCTCTCTCTCTCTCGCTGTCCCTCTCTCTCTCTCTCGCGTTGTCCCTCTCTCTCTCTCTCTCGCTTTCCCTCTCTCTCTCTCTCTCTCTCTTGCTGTTCCTCTCTCTCTCGCTGTCCCTCTCTCTCTCGCTGTCCCTCTCTCTCTCTTTCTCACTTTCCCTCTCTCACTCTCTCTTGCTGTCCCTCTCTCTCACTGTCCCTCTCTCTCTCGCTGTTCCTCTCTCTCTCTCTCGCTCTCCCTCTCTCTCACACTCTCTCGCTGTCCCTCCATCTCTCGCTGTCCCTCTCTCTCTCTCTCTCGCTGTCCCTCTCTCTCTCTCTCTCTCTCTCTCGCTGTCCGTCTCTCACTATCTCTCACTCTCCCTCTTTCTCTCTCATGTTGTCTCTCCCTCTCTCTCTCGGTCTCCCTCTCTCCCTCTCTCGCTGTCCCTGTCTGTCTCTCTCTCGCGCTGTCCCTCTCTCTCTCTCTCGCTGTCCCTCTGTCTCTCTCTCGCTTTCCCTCTCTCTCTCTCTCTCTTGCTATCCCTCTCTTTCTCGCTGTCCCTCTCTCTCTCGCTGTCGCTCTCTCTCTCTTTCTCACTTTCCCTCTCTCTCTCTCTCTTGCTGTCCCTCTCTCTCTCTCTCGCTCTCCCTCTCTCGCACACTCTCTCGTTGTCCCTCCATCTCTCGCTGTCCCTCTCTCTCTCTCTCTCTCTCTCGCTGTCCCTCTCTCTCTCTCTCACTGTCCGTCTCTCACTCTCTCTCACTCTCCCTCTTTCTCTCTCATGTTGTCTCTCCCTCTCTCTCTCGGTCTCCCTCTCTCCCTCTCTCGCTGTCCCTGTCTGACTCTCTCTCGCGCTGTCCCTCTCTCTCTCTCTCGCTGTCCCTCTGTCTCTCTCTCACTTTCTCTCTCTCTCTCTCTCTTGCTGTCCCTCTCTCTCTCTCGCTGTCCCTCTCTCTCTCGCTTTCGCTCTCTCTCACTTTCTCACTTTCCCTCTCTCTCTTGCTGTCCCTCTCTCTCTCTCTCTCGCTGTCCCGCTCTCTCTCTCGCTGTCCCTCTCTCTCGCTCTCTCTTTCTCAGTGTCCCTCTCTCTCTCTCTCTCTCGCTGTCCCGCTCTCTCTCTCGCTCTCCCTCTCTCTCGCTCTCTCTCTCTCACTGTCCCTCTCTCTCTCTCTCTCTCTCTCTCGCTGTCCCTCTCTCTCTCGCTATCCTCCTCTCTCTTACACTGTCTCTCTCTCTCTCTCTCGCTGTCCCTCTCTCGCTCTCTCTCGATGTCCCTCTCTCTCTCTCGTGCTCTCCCACTCTCTCTCTCGCTGTCCCATTCTCTCTCTCTCGCTGTCATGCTCTCTCTCGCTGTCCCTCACTCTCACTGTCCCTTTCACTCTCTCTCTCTCTCTCTCTCGCTGTCCCTCTGTCTCTCTATCGCTGTCCCTCTGTCTCTCTCTCGCTTTCCCTCTCTCTCTCTCTCGTGCTGTCCCTCTCTCTCCCTCTCTTGCTGTCCATCTCTCTCTCTCTCGCTGACCTCTCTCTCTCGCTGAGATTCTCTCTCTCTCTCACTGACGCTATCGCTCTCTGGCTGACTCTATCTCTCTCTCGCTGACCTTTCTCTCTCTCTTGCTGACCCTCTCTTTCTCTGTCTCTCGCGGATCCTCTCTCTTGCTGACCCTCTCCCTGGCTGTCCCTCTCTCTCTCTCGATGACCCACTCTCTCTCTCAATTTCCCTCTCTGGCTCTCGTTGTCCCTTTCTCTCTCTCGCTCTCTCGCTGGCCCTCTCTCTCTCTCTCTCTCGCTGGCCCGCTCTCTCTCTCGCTGTCCCTCTCTCTCTCTCTCTCGCTGACCCTCTCTCTCTCTCTCGCTGACCCTCTCTCTCTCTCTCTCTCGCTGTCCCTCCCTCTCATCTCGCTATCCCTCTCTCTTGCTGTCCCTCTCTCTATCTCTTTCTCGCTGTCCCTCTCGCTGTCTCTCTCTCTGTCTCTCGCTGTCCCTCCAACTCTCTCTCACTCTACTGCTCTCTCCCTCTCTCTCTCTCGCTGTACCTCTCTCACTCTCTCTCTCGCTGTCCCTGTCTCTCTCTCTCTCTCTCACTGTCCCTCTCTCTCTCTCTCTCTTGCTGTTCCTCTCTCTCTCTCTCTCTCTCGCTGTCCCTCTCTCACTCTCTCTCTCGCTGTCCCTCTCTCTATCTCTCTCTTGCTGTCCTTCTCTATCTCTCTCTCGCTCTCCCTACTTCTCTCTCGTGTTGTCCCTCTCTCTCTCTCTCTCTCTCACTGTCCCTCTCTCTCTCTCTCTCTCTTGCTGTCCCTCTCTCACTCTCTCTCTCGCTGTCCCTCTCTCTCTCTCTCTCTTGCTGTCCCTCTCTCACTTTCTCTCTCGCTGTCCCTCTCTCTCTCTCTCTCGCTGACCCTCTCTCTCTCTCTCGCTGACCCTCTCTCTCTCTCTCTCTCGCTGTCCCTCTCTCTCTCTCTCTCGCTGTCCGTCTCTCTCTCTCTCTCTCTCTCTCTCTCTCGCTGTCCCTCTCTCACTCTCTCTCTCTCACTGTCCCTGTCTCTCTCTCTCTCTCTCGCTGTCCATCTCTCTCTCTCGCTGTCCTCCTCTCTCTTACACTGTCTGTCTCTCTCTCTCTCGCTGTCCCTCTCTCGCTCTCTTGCTGTCCCTCTCTCTCGCTGTCCCTCTCCCTCACTGTCCCTCTCTCTCTCTCTCTCGCTTTCCCTCTCTCTCTCTCTTGCTGTCCCTCTCTCTCTCTCTCGCTGTCCCACTCTCTCTCGCTGTCCGTCTCTCTCTCTCTCGCTGTCCCTCTCTCACTCTCTCTTGCTGTCCCTCTCGCTCTCTCGCTATCCCTCTCTGTCTCTCGCTGTCTCTCTCTCTCTCTCGCTGTCCCATCTCTCTCTCTCTCCCGCTGTCCCTCTCTCACTCTCTCTCTCGCTGTCCCTCTCTCTATCTCTCTCTTGATCTCCTTCTCTATCTCTCTCTCGCTCTCCCTCTTTCTCGTGTTGTCTCTCTCATTCTCTCTCTCGGTCATCCTCTCTCTCCCTCTCGCTGTCCCTCTCTCTCACTGTCCCTTTCTCTCTCGCTCTCTCACTGTTCCTCTCTCTCTCTCTCTCTCTCGCTGTCCATCTCTCTCTCTCGCTGTCCTCCTCTCTCTTACACTGTCTGTCTCTCTCTCTCTCGCTGTCCCTCTCTCGCTCTCTTGCTGTCCCTCTCTCTCGCTGTCCCTCTCCCTCACTGTCCCTCTCTCTCTCTCTCTCGCTTTCCCTCTCTCTCTCTCTTGCTGTCCCTCTCTCTCTCTCTCGCTGTCCCACTCTCTCTCGCTGTCCGTCTCTCTCTCTCTCGCTGTCCCTCTCTCACTCTCTCTTGCTGTCCCTCTCGCTCTCTCGCTATCCCTCTCTGTCTCTCGCTGTCTCTCTCTCTCTCTCGCTGTCCCATCTCTCTCTCTCTCCCGCTGTCCCTCTCTCACTCTCTCTCTCGCTGTCCCTCTCTCTATCTCTCTCTTGATCTCCTTCTCTATCTCTCTCTCGCTCTCCCTCTTTCTCTCTCGTGTTGTCTCTCTCATTCTCTCTCTCGGTCATCCTCTCTCTCCCTCTCGCTGTCCCTCTCTCTCACTGTCCCTTTCTCTCTCGCTCTCTCACTGTTCCTCTCTCTCTCTCTCTCGCTCTCCCTCTCTCTCTCACTGTTCCTCTCTCTCTCTCTCGATGTCTTTCTCTCTCTCTCGCTGTCCATATCTCTCTCTCGCTGTCCCTATCTCTCTCTCGCTGTCCTGCTCTCTCTCGCTGTCCCTCTCTCTCGCTGTCCCTTTCTCTCTCGGTCTCTCTCTCGTTGTCCCTCTGTCTCTCTACTGCTGTCCCTCTCTCTCTCTCTCGCTTTCACTCTCTCTCTCTCTCTTGCCGTACCTCTCTCTCCCTCTCTTGCTGTCCATCTCTCTCTCTCTCACTGACCTTCTCTCTCTCTCTCTCTCTTGCTGGCCCTCTCTCTCCCTCTCTCTCTCACTGTCCCTCTTTCTCTCTCTCTCTCTCTCTCGCTCTCCTTATCTCTCTCTCTCGCTGTCCCTCTTTCTTTCTCTCTCTTGCTGTCCCTCGCTCACTCTCTCTCGCTGTCCCGCTCTCTCTCTCGCTGTCCCTCTCTCTCGGTCTCTCTTTCTCAATGTCCCTCTCTCTCTCTCTCTCTCGCTGTCCCTCTCTCTCTCTCTATCGCTATCCCTCTGTCTCTCTCTCGCTTTCTCTCTCTCTCTCTCTCTTGCTATCCCTCTCTCTCGCTGTCCCTCTCTCTCTCACTGTCGCTCTCTCTCTCTCTCTCGCTGTCCCTCTCTCTCTCGCTGTCCCTCTCTGTCTCTCTCTCTCTCGCGTTGTCCCTCTCTCTCTCTCTCACTGTCCCTCTCTCTCTCTCTCTCTTGCTGTTCCTCTCTCTCTCGCTGTCCCTCTCTCTCTCGCTGTCCCTCTCTCTCTCTTTCTCACTTTCCCTCTCTCTCTCTCTCTTGTTGTTCCTCTCTCTCACTGTCCCTCTCTCTCTCTCTCTCGCTGTTCCTCTCTCTCTCTCTCTCGCTGTTCCTCTCTCTCTCTCTTGCTCTCCCTCTCTCTCACACTCTCTCGCTGTCCCTCCATCTCTCGCTGTCCCTCTCTCTCTCTCTCTCTCTCTCGCTGTCCCTCTCTCTCTCTCTCTCTCTCGCTGTCCGTCTCTCACTCTCTCTCACTCTCCCTCTTTCTCTCTCATGTTGTCTCTCCCTCTCTCTCTCGGTCTCCCTCTCTCCCTCTCTCGCTGTCCCTGTCTGACTCTCTCTCGCGCTGTCCCTCTCTCTCTCTCTCGCTGTCCCTCTCTCTCTCTCTCTTGCTGTCCCTCTCTCTCTCGCTGTCTCTCTCTCTCTCGCTGTCGCTCTCTCTCTCTTTCTCACTTTCCCTCTCTCTCTCTCTCTCTCTTGCTGTCCCTCCCTCTCTCTTGCTGTCCCTCTCTCTCTCTCGCTGTCCCTCTCTCTCTCGCTGTCCCTCTCTCTCTCTCTTGCTGTCCCTCTCTCACTCTCTCTCGCTGTCCCGCTCTCTCTCTCGCTCTCCCTCTCTCTCGCTCTCTCTCTCTCACTGTCCCTCTCTCTCTCTCTCTCTCGCTGTCCCTCTCTCTCTCTCGCTGACCTCCTCTCTCTCACACTGTCTCTCTCTCTCTCTCTCGTTGTCCCTCTCTCGCTCTCTTGCTGTCCCTCTCTCTCGCTGTCCCTCTCTCTCGCTGTCCCTCTCTCTCGCTGTCCCTCTCTCTCACTGTCCCTCTCTCTCTCTCTCGCTTTCCCTCTCTCTCTCTCTCAATCTCCCTCTCTCTCTCTCTCTTGCTGTCCCTCTGTCTCTCTCTCGCTTTCTCTCTCTCGTGTCCCTCTCTCTGTCGCTGTCCGTCTCTCTCTCTCTCGCTGTCCCTCTCTCACTCTCTCTCGCTGTCCCTCTCGCTCTCTCGCTATCCCTCTCGCTCTCTCGCTATCCCTCTCTGTCTCTCGCTGTCTCTCTCTCTCTTTCGCTCTCCCATCTCTCTCTCTCTCCCGCTGTCCCTCTCCCACTCTCTCTCTCGCTGTCCCTCTCTCTATCTCTCTCTTGCTGTCCTTCTCTATCTCTCTCTCGCTCTCCCTCTTTCTCTCTCCTGTTGTCTCTCTCTCTCGGTCATCCTTTCTCTCTCTCTCGCTGTCCCTCTCTCTCACTGTCCCTTTCTCTCTCGCTCTCTCACTGTTCCTCTCTCTCTCTCTCTCGCTCTCTCTCTCTCTCTCTCACTGTTCCTCTCTCTCTCTCTCGCTGTCCCACTCTCTCTCGCTGTCCGTCTCTCTCTCTCTCGCTGTCCCTCTCTCACTCTCTCTTGCTGTCCCTCTCGCTCTCTCGCTATCCCTCTCTGTCTCTCGCTGTCTCTCTCTCTCTCTCGCTGTCCCATCTCTCTCTCTCCCGCTGTCCCTCTCTCACTCTCTCTCTCGCTGTCCCTCTCTCTATCTCTCTCTTGATCTGCTTCTCTATCTCTCTCTCGCTCTCCTTTCTCTCTCGTGTTGTCTCTCTCATTCTCTCTCTCGGTCATCCTCTCACGCTCTCTCGCTGTCCCTCTCTCTCACTGTCCCTTTCTCTCTCGCTCTCTCACTGTTCCTCTCTCTCGCTCTCCCTCTATCTCTCTCTCACTGTTCCTCTCTCTCTCTCTCTTGATGTCTTTCTCTCTCTCTCGCTGTCCGTATCTCTCTCTCGCTGTCCCTCTCTCTCTCTCTCGCTGTCCTGCTCTCTCTCGCTGTCCCTCTCTCTCGCTGTCCCTTTCTCTCTCGGTCTCTCTCTCGCTGTCCCTCTGTCTCTCTACCGCTGTCCCTCTCTCTCTCTCTCTCGCTTTCCCTCTCTCTCTCTCTCTTGCCGTACCTCTCTCTCCCTCTCTTGCTGTCCATCTCTCTCTCTCTCACTGACCTTCTCTCTCTCTCTCTCTCTTGCTGACCCTCTCTCTCCCTCTCTCTCACTGTCCCTCTTTCTCTCTCTCTCTCTCGCTGTCCTTCTCTCTCTCTCTCGCTGTCCCTCTTTCTTTCTCTCTCTCGCTGTCCCTCTCTCACTCTCTCTCGCTGTCCCGCTCTCTCTCGCTGTCCCTCTCTCTCGCTCTCTCTTTCTCACTGTCCCTCTCTCACTCTCTCTCGCGGTCCCTCTCTCTCTCGCTCTCTTGCTATCCCGCTGTCTCTCTCTCGCTTTCCCTCTCTCTCTCTCTCTTGCTGTCCCTCTCTTTCTCGCTGTCACTCTCTCTCTCACTGTCGCTCTCTCTCGCTCTCTCGCTGTCCCTCTCTCTCTCTCGCTGTCCCTCTCTCTCTCACTGTCACTCTCTCTCTCTCTCTCGCTGTCCCTCTCTCTCTCTCTCGCGTTGTCCCTCTCTCTCTCTCTCTCGCTTTCCCTCTCTCTCTCTCTCTCTCTTGCTGTTCCTCTCTCTCTCGCTGTCCCTCTCTCTCTCGCTGTCCCTCTCTCTCTCTTTCTCACTTTCCCTCTCTCACTCTCTCTTGCTGTCCCTCTCTCTCACTGTCCCTCTCTCTCTCGCTGTTCCTCTCTCTCTCTCTCGCTCTCCCTCTCTCTCACACTCTCTCGCTGTCCCTCCATCTCTCGCTGTCCCTCTCTCTCTCTCTCTCGCTGTCCCTCTCTCTCTCTCTCTCTCTCTCTCTCTCGCTGTCCGTCTCTCACTATCTCTCACTCTCCCTCTTTCTCTCTCATGTTGTCTCTCCCTCTCTCTCTCGGTCTCCCTCTCTCCCTCTCTCGCTGTCCCTGTCTGTCTCTCTCTCGCGCTGTCCCTCTCTCTCTCTCTCGCTGTCCCTCTGTCTCTCTCTCGCTTTCCCTCTCTCTCTCTCTCTCTTGCTATCCCTCTCTCTCTCGCTGTCCCTCTCTCTCTCGCTGTCGCTCTCTCTCTCTTTCTCACTTTCCCTCTCTCTCTCTCTCTTGCTGTCCCTCTCTCTCACTGTCCCTCTCTCTCTCTCTCTCGCTGTTCCTCTCTCTCTCTCTCGCTCTCCCTCTCTCGCACACTCTCTCGTTGTCCCTCCATCTCTCGCTGTCCCTCTCTCTCTCTCTCTCTCTCTCTCTCGCTGTCCCTCTCTCTCTCTCTCACTGTCCGTCTCTCACTCTCTCTCACTCTCCCTCTTTCTCTCTCATGTTGTCTCTCCCTCTCTCTCTCGGTCTCCCTCTCTCCCTCTCTCGCTGTCCCTGTCTGACTCTCTCTCGCGCTGTCCCTCTCTCTCTCTCTCGCTGTCCCTCTGTCTCTCTCTCACTTTCTCTCTCTCTCTCTCTCTTGCTGTCCCTCTCTCTCTCTCGCTTTCGCTCTCTCTCACTTTCTCACTTTCCCTCTCTCTCTTGCTGTCCCTCTCTCTCTCTCTCTCGCTGTCCCGCTCTCTCTCTCGCTGTCCCTCTCTCTCGCTCTCTCTTTCTCAGTGTCCCTCTCTCTCTCTCTCTCTCGCTGTCCCGCTCTCTCTCTCGCTCTCCCTCTCTCTCGCTCTCTCTCTCTCACTGTCCCTCTCTCTCTCTCTCTCTCTCTCTCGCTGTCCCTCTCTCTCTCGCTATCCTCCTCTCTCTTACTCTGTCTCTCTCTCTCTCTCTCGCTGTCCCTCTCTCGCTCTCTCTCGATGTCCCTCTCTCTCTCTTGTGCTCTCCCACTCTCTCTCTCGCTGTCCCATTCTCTCTCTCTCGCTGTCATGCTCTCTCTCGCTGTCCCTCACTCTCACTGTCCCTTTCACTCTCTCTCTCTCTCTCTCTCGCTGTCCCTCTGTCTCTCTATCGCTGTCCCTCTGTCTCTCTCTCGCTTTCCCTCTCTCTCTCTCTCGTGCTGTCCCTCTCTCTCCCTCTCTTGCTGTCCATCTCTCTCTCTCTCGCTGACCTCTCTCTCTCGCTGAGATTCTCTCTCTCTCTCACTGACGCTATCGCTCTCTGGCTGACTCTATCTCTCTCTCGCTGACCTTTCTCTCTCTCTTGCTGACCCTCTCTTTCTCTGTCTCTCGCGGATCCTCTCTCTTGCTGACCCTCTCCCTGGCTGTCCCTCTCTCTCTCTCGATGACCCACTCTCTCTCTCAATTTCCCTCTCTGGCTCTCGTTGTCCCTTTCTCTCTGTCGCTGGCCCTCTCTCTCTCTCTCTCTCGCTGGCCCGCTCTCTCTCTCGCTGTCCCTCTCTCTCTCTCTCTCGCTGACCCTCTCTCTCTCTCTCGCTGACCCTCTCTCTCTCTCTCTCTCGCTGTCCCTCCCTCTCACTCTCGCTATCCCTCTCTCTTGCTGTCCCTCTCTCTATCTCTTTCTCGCTGTCCCTCTCACTGTCTCTCTCTCTGTCTCTCGCTGTCCCTCCAACTCTCTCTCACTCTACTGCTCTCTCCCTCTCTCTCTCTCGCTGTACCTCTCTCACTCTCTCTCTCGCTGTCCCTGTCTCTCTCTCTCTCTCTCACTGTCCCTCTCTCTCTCTCTCTTGCTGTTCCTCTCTCTCTCTCTCTCTCGCTGTCCCTCTCTCACTCTCTCTCTCGCTGTCCCTCTCTCTATCTCTCTCTTGCTGTCCTTCTCTATCTCTCTCTCGCTCTCCCTACTTCTCTCTCGTGTTGTCCCTCTCTCTCTCTCTCTCTCTCACTGTCCCTCTCTCTCTCTCTCTCTCTTGCTGTCCCTCTCTCACTCTCTCTCTCGCTGTCCCTCTCTCTCTCTCTCTCTTGCTGTCCCTCTCTCACTTTCTCTCTCGCTGTCCCTCTCTCTCTCTCTCTCGCTGACCCTCTCTCTCTCTCTCGCTGACCCTCTCTCTCTCTCTCTCTCGCTGTCCCTCTCTCTCTCTCTCTCGCTGTCCGTCTCTCTCTCTCTCTCTCTCTCTCTCTCTCTCGCTGTCCCTCTCTCACTCTCTCTCTCTCACTGTCCCTGTCTCTCTCTCTCTCTCTCGCTGTCCATCTCTCTCTCTCGCTGTCCTCCTCTCTCTTACACTGTCTGTCTCTCTCTCTCTCGCTGTCCCTCTCTCGCTCTCTTGCTGTCCCTCTCTCTCGCTGTCCCTCTCCCTCACTGTCCCTCTCTCTCTCTCTCTCGCTTTCCCTCTCTCTCTCTCTTGCTGTCCCTCTCTCTCTCTCTCGCTGTCCCACTCTCTCTCGCTGTCCGTCTCTCTCTCTCTCGCTGTCCCTCTCTCACTCTCTCTTGCTGTCCCTCTCGCTCTCTCGCTATCCCTCTCTGTCTCTCGCTGTCTCTCTCTCTCTCTCGCTGTCCCATCTCTCTCTCTCTCCCGCTGTCCCTCTCTCACTCTCTCTCTCGCTGTCCCTCTCTCTATCTCTCTCTTGATCTCCTTCTCTATCTCTCTCTCGCTCTCCCTCTTTCTCGTGTTGTCTCTCTCATTCTCTCTCTCGGTCATCCTCTCTCTCCCTCTCGCTGTCCCTCTCTCTCACTGTCCCTTTCTCTCTCGCTCTCTCACTGTTCCTCTCTCTCTCTCTCTCTCTCGCTGTCCATCTCTCTCTCTCGCTGTCCTCCTCTCTCTTACACTGTCTGTCTCTCTCTCTCTCGCTGTCCCTCTCTCGCTCTCTTGCTGTCCCTCTCTCTCGCTGTCCCTCTCCCTCACTGTCCCTCTCTCTCTCTCTCTCGCTTTCCCTCTCTCTCTCACTGTTCCTCTCTCTCTCTCTCGATGTCTTTCTCTCTCTCTCGCTGTCCATATCTCTCTCTCGCTGTCCCTATCTCTCTCTCGCTGTCCTGCTCTCTCTCGCTGTCCCTCTCTCTCGCTGTCCCTTTCTCTCTCGGTCTCTCTCTCGTTGTCCCTCTGTCTCTCTACTGCTGTCCCTCTCTCTCTCTCTCGCTGTCCCTCTCTCTCTCTCTCTTGCCGTACCTCTCTCTCCCTCTCTTGCTGTCCATCTCTCTCTCTCTCACTGACCTTCTCTCTCTCTCTCTCTCTTGCTGGCCCTCTCTCTCCCTCTCTCTCTCACTGTCCCTCTTTCTCTCTCTCTCTCTCGCTCTCCTTATCTCTCTCTCTCGCTGTCCCTCTTTCTTTCTCTCTCTTGCTGTCCCTCGCTCACTCTCTCTCGCTGTCCCGCTCTCTCTCTCGCTGTCCCTCTCTCTCGGTCTCTCTTTCTCAATGTCCCTCTCTCTCTCTCTCTCTCGCTGTCCCTCTCTCTCTCTCTATCGCTATCCCTCTGTCTCTCTCTCGCTTTCCCTCTCTCTCTCTCTCTTGCTATCCCTCTCTCTCGCTGTCCCTCTCTCTCTCACTGTCGCTCTCTCTCTCTCTCTCGCTGTCCCTCTCTCTCTCGCTGTCCCTCTCTGTCCTCTCTCTCTCTCGCGTTGTCCCTCTCTCTCTCTCTCACTGTCCCTCTCTCTCTCTCTCTCTTGCTGTTCCTCTCTCTCTCGCTGTCCCTCTCTCTCTCGCTGTCCCTCTCTCTCTCTTTCTCACTTTCCCTCTCTCTCTCTCTCTTGCTGTTCCTCTCTCTCACTGTCCCTCTCTCTCTCTCTCTCGCTGTTCCTCTCTCTCTCTCTCTCGCTGTTCCTCTCTCTCTCTCTTGCTCTCCCTCTCTCTCACACTCTCTCGCTGTCCCTCCATCTCTCGCTGTCCCTCTCTCTCTCTCTCTCTCTCTCGCTGTCCCTCTCTCTCTCTCTCTCTCTCGCTGTCCGTCTCTCACTCTCTCTCACTCTCCCTCTTTCTCTCTCATGTTGTCTCTCCCTCTCTCTCTCGGTCTCCCTCTCTCCCTCTCTCGCTGTCCCTGTCTGACTCTCTCTCGCGCTGTCCCTCTCTCTCTCTCTCGCTGTCCCTCTCTCTCTCTCTCTTGCTGTCCCTCTCTCTCTCGCTGTCTCTCTCTCTCTCGCTGTCGCTCTCTCTCTCTTTCTCACTTTCCCTCTCTCTCTCTCTCTCTCTTGCTGTCCCTCCCTCTCTCTTGCTGTCCCTCTCTCTCTCTCGCTGTCCCTCTCTCTCTCGCTGTCCCTCTCTCTCTCTCTTGCTGTCCCTCTCTCACTCTCTCTCGCTGTCCCGCTCTCTCTCTCGCTCTCCCTCTCTCTCGCTCTCTCTCTCTCACTGTCCCTCTCTCTCTCTCTCTCTCGCTGTCCCTCTCTCTCTCTCGCTGACCTCCTCTCTCTCACACTGTCTCTCTCTCTCTCTCTCGTTGTCCCTCTCTCGCTCTCTTGCTGTCCCTCTCTCTCGCTGTCCCTCTCTCTCGCTGTCCCTCTCTCTCGCTGTCCCTCTCTCTCACTGTCCCTCTCTCTCTCTCTCTCGCTTTCCCTCTCTCTCTCTCTCAATCTCCCTCTCTCTCTCTCTCTTGCTGTCCCTCTGTCTCTCTCTCGCTTTCTCTCTCTCGTGTCCCTCTCTCTGTCGCTGTCCGTCTCTCTCTCTCTCGCTGTCCCTCTCTCACTCTCTCTCGCTGTCCCTCTCGCTCTCTCGCTATCCCTCTCGCTCTCTCGCTATCCCTCTCTGTCTCTCGCTGTCTCTCTCTCTCTTTCGCTCTCCCATCTCTCTCTCTCTCCCGCTGTCCCTCTCCCACTCTCTCTCTCGCTGTCCCTCTCTCTATCTCTCTCTTGCTGTCCTTCTCTATCTCTCTCTCGCTCTCCCTCTTTCTCTCTCCTGTTGTCTCTCTCTCTCGGTCATCCTTTCTCTCTCTCTCGCTGTCCCTCTCTCTCACTGTCCCTTTCTCTCTCGCTCTCTCACTGTTCCTCTCTCTCTCTCTCTCGCTCTCTCTCTCTTTCTCTCACTGTTCCTCTCTCTCTCTCTCGCTGTCCCTCTGTCTCTCTCTCTCGCTGTCCTTATCTCTCTCTCGCTGTCCCTCTCTCTCTCTCTCGCTGTCCTGCTCTCTCTCGCTGTCCCTCTCTCTCGCTGTCCCTTTCTCTCTCAGTCTCTATCTCGCTGTCCCTCTGTCTCTCTAACCGCTGTCCCTCTCTCTCTCTCTAGCTTTCCCTCTCTCTCTCTCTCTTGCTGTACCTCTCTCTCCATCTCTTGTTGTCCATCTCTCTCTCTCTCGCTGACCTTCTCTCTCTCTCTCTCTCTCTTGCTGACCCACTCTCTCCCTCTCTCTCTCACTGTCCCTCTTTCTCTCTCTCTCTCTCGCTGTCCTTCTCTCTCTCTCTCGCTGTCCCTCTTTCTTTCTCTCTCTCGCTGTCCCTCTCTCACTCTCTCTCGCTGTCCCGCTCTCTCTCGCTGTCCCTCTCTCCCGCTCTCTCTTTCTCACTGTCCCTCTCACTCTCTCTCTCGCTGTCCCTCTCTCTCTCTCTCTCTCGCTATCCCTCTGTCTCTCTCTCGCTTTCCCTGTCTCTCTCTCTCTTGCTGTCCCTCTCTTTCTCGCTGTCCCTCTCTCTCTCACTGTCGCTCTCTCTCTCTCTCTCTCGCTGCCCCTCCCTCTCTCTCGCTGTCCCTCTCTCTCTCTCTCGCGTTGTCCCTCTCTCTCTCTCTCGCTTTCCCCTCTCTCTCTCTCTTGCTGTTCCTCTCTCTCTCGCTGTCCCTCTCTCTCTCGCTGTCCCTCTCTCTCTCTTTCTCACTTTCCCTCTCTCTCTCTCTCTCTTGCTGTCCCTCTCTCTCACTGTCCCTCTCTCTCTCTCTCTCTCGCTGTTCCTCTCTCTCTCTCTCGCTCTCCCTCTCTCTCACACTCTCTCGCTGTCCCTCCATCTCTCGCTGTCCCTCTCTCTCTCTCCCTCTCTCTCGCTGTCCCTCTCTCTCTCTCTCTCTCTCTCTCTCTCTCTCTCTCTCTCTCTCTCTCGCTGTCCATCTCTCACTCTCTCTCACTCTCCCTCTTTCTCTCTCATGTTGTCTCTCCCTCTCTCTCTCGGTCTCCCTCTCTCCCTCTCTCGCTGTCCCTGTCTGTCTCTCTCT
The DNA here is from genome assembly GCA_026770705.1 of Isurus oxyrinchus. Taxonomy (NCBI): domain Eukaryota; kingdom Metazoa; phylum Chordata; class Chondrichthyes; order Lamniformes; family Lamnidae; genus Isurus; species Isurus oxyrinchus. The sequence goes on along the minus strand of JANJGN010004283.1, from coordinate 9,245 downwards.
CGCGCTGTCCCTCTTTCTCTCTCTCGCTGTCCCTTTGTCTCTCTCTCGCTTTCCCTCTGTCTCTCTCTTGCTATCCCTCTCTCTCTCGCTGTCCCTCTCTCTCTCGCTGTCGCTCTCTCTCTCTTTCTCACTTTCCCTCTCTCTCTCTCTCTCTTGCTGTCCCTCTCTCTCTCTCTCGCTGTCACTCTCTCTCTCGATGTCCCTCTCTCTCTCTCTCTCGCTGTCCCTCTCTCACTCTCTCTCGCTGTCCCGCTCTCTCTCTCGCTCTCCCTCTCTCTCGCTCTCTCTCTCTCACTGTCCCTCTCTCTCTCTCTCTCGCTGTCCCTCTCTCTCTCGCTGTCCCTCTCTCTCTCTCTCTCTCTCGCTGTCCGTCTCTCACTCTCTCTCACTCTCCCTCTTTCTCTCTCATGTTGTCTCTCCCTCTCTCCCTCTCTCGCTGTCCCTGTCTGTCTCTCTCTCGCGCTGTCCCTCTCTCTCTCTCTCGCTGTCCCTCTGTCTCTCTCTCGCTTTCCCTCTCTCTCTCTCTCTCTTGCTGTCCCTCTCTCTCTCTCGCTGTCCCTCTCTCTCTCGCTGTCGCTCTCTCTCTCTTTCTCACTTTCCCTCTCTCTCTCTCTTGCTGTCCCTCTCTCTCTCTCTCTCGCTGTCCCGCTCTCTCTCTCGCTGTCCCTCTCTCTCGCTCTCTCTTTCTCAGTGTCCCTCTCTCTCTCTCTCTCTCTCACTGTCCCGCTCTCTCTCTCGCTCTCCCTCTCTCTCGCTCTCTCTCTCTCACTGTCCCTCTCTCTCTCTCTCGCTTTCCCTCTCTCTCTCTCTTGCTGTCCCTCTCTCTCTCTCGCTGTCCCTCTCTCTCTCGCTGTCGCTCTCTCTCTCTTTCTCACTTTCCCTCTCTCTCTCTCTTGCTGTCCCTCTCTCTCTCTCTCTCGCTGTCCCGCTCTCTCTCTCGCTGTCCCTCTCTCCTCGCTCTCTCTTTCTCAGTGTCCCTCTCTCTCTCTCTCTCTCTCGCTGTCCCGCTCTCTCTCTCGCTCTCCCTCTCTCTCGCTCTCTCTCTCTCACTGTCCCTCTCTCTCTCTCTCGCTTTCCCTCTCTCTCTCTCTCTCTCTTGCTGTCCCTCTCTCTCTCTCGCTGTCCCTCTCTCTCTCGCTGTCGCTCTCTCTCTCTTTCTCACTTTCCCTCTCTCTCTCTCTTGCTGTCCCTCTCTCTCTCTCTCTCGCTGTCCCGCTCTCTCTCTCGCTGTCCCTCTCTCTCGCTCTCTCTTACTGTCCCTCTCTCTCTCTCTCTCTCGCTGTCCCTCTCTCTCTCGCTATCCTCCTCTCTCTTACACTGTCTCTCTCTCTCTCTCTCGCTGTCCCTCTCTCGCTCTCGTGCTCTCCCACTCTCTCTCTCTCGCTGTCATGCTCTCTCTCGCTGTCCTTCACTCTCACTGTCCCTTTCACTCTCTCTCTCTCTCTCTCTCTCTCGCTGTCCCTCTGTCTCTATATCGCTGTCCCTCTGTCTCTCTCTCGCTTTCCCTCTCTCTCTCTCTCTTGCTGTACCTCTCTCTCCATCTCTTGTTGTCCATCTCTCTCTCTCTCGCTGACCTCTCTCTCTCTCTCTCTTGCTGACCCTCTCTCTCCCTCTCTCTCTCACTGTCGCTCTCTCTCTCTCTCTCGCTGTCCCTCTCTCTCTCGCTGTCCCTCTCTGTCTCTCTCTCTCTCGCGTTGTCCCTCTCTCTCTCTCTCACTGTCCCTCTCTCTCTCTCTCTCTCGCTGAGATTCTCTCTCTCTCTCACTGACGCTATCGCTCTCTGGCTGACTCTATCTCTCTCTCACTGACCTTTCTCTCTCTCTTGCTGACCCTCTCTTTCTCTGTCTCTCGCTGACCCTCTCTCTTGCTGACCCTCTCCCTGGCTGTCCCTCTCCCTCTCTCGATGACCCACTCTCTCTCTCAATGTCCCTCTCTGGCTCTCGTTGTCCCTTTCTGTCTCTCGCTCTCTCGCTGGCCCTCTCTCTCTCTCTCTCTCTCTCTCGCTGGCCCGCTCTCTCTCTCTCTCGCTGTCCCTCTCTCTCTCTCTCTCGCTGACCCTCTCTCTCTCACTTGCTGACCCTCTCTATCTCTCTCTCTCGCTGTCCCTCCCTCTCACTCTCGCTATCCCTCTCTCTTGCTGTCCCTCTCTCTATCTCTTTCTCGCTGTCCCTCTCGCTGTCTCTCTCTCTGTCTCTCGCTGTCCCTCCAACTCTCTCTCACTCTACTGCTCTCTCCCTCTCTCTCTCTCGCTGTACCTCTCTCACTCTCTCTCTCGCTGTCCCTCTCTCTCTCTCTCCTCACTGTCCCTCTCTCTCTCTCTCTCTCTTGCTGTCCCTCTCTCACTCTCTCTCTCGCTGTCCCTCTCTCTCTCTCTCTCTCGCTGACCCTCTCTCTCTCTCTCGCTGACCCTCTCTCTCTCTCTCTCGCTGTCCCTCTCTCTCTCTCTCCTCGCTGTCCGTCTCTCTCTCTCTCGCTGTCCCTCTCTCAATCTCTCTCTCTCGCTGTCCCTGTCTCTCTCTCTCTCTCGCTGTCCCTCTCTCTCTCTCGCTGTCCTCCTCTCTCTTACACTGTCTGTCTCTCTCTGTCTCGCTGTCCCTCTCTCGCTCTCTTGCTGTCCCTCTCTCTCGCTGTCCCTCTCTCTCACTGTCCCTCTCTCTCTCTCTCTCGCTTTCCCTCTCTCTCTCTCTCTTGCTGTCCCTCTCTCTCTCTCTCGCTGTCCCACTCTCTCTCGCTGTCCGTCTCTCTCTCTCTCGCTGTCCCTCTCTCACTCTCTCTTGCTGTCCCTCTCGCTCTCTCGCTATCCCTCTCTGTCTCTCGCTGTCTCTCTCTCTCTCTCTCGCTGTCCCATCTCTCTCTCTCTCCCGCTGTCCCTCTCTCACTCTCTCTCTCGCTGTCCCTCTCTCTATATCTCTCTCTTCTTGTCCTTCTCTATCTCTCTCTCGCTCTCCCTCTTTCTCTCTCCTGTTGTCTCTCTCTCTCTCTCTCTCGGTCATCCTTTCTCTCTCTCTCGCTGTCCCTCTCTCTCACTGTCCCTTTCTCTCTCGCTCTCTCACTGTTCCTCTCTCTCTCTCTCGCTCTCTCTCTCTCTCTCTCACTGTTCCTCTCTCTCTCTCTCTCGATGTCTTTCTCTCTCTCTCGCTGTCCTTATCTCTCTCTCGCTGTCCCTCTCTCTCTCTCTCGCTGTCCTGCTCTCTCTCGCTGTCCCTCTCTCTCGCTGTCCCTTTCTCTCTCAGTCTCTCTCTCGCTGTCCCTCTGTCTCTCTACCGCTGTCCCTCTCTCTCTCTCTCGCTTTCCCTCTCTCTCTCTCTCTCTTGCTGTACCTCTCTCTCCCTCTCTTGCTGTCCATCTCTCTCTCTCTCACTGACCTTCTCTCTCTCTCTCTCTCTCTTGCTGACCCTCTCTCTCCCTCTCTCTCTCACTGTCCCTCTTTCTCTCTCTCTCTCTCGCTGTCCTTCTCTCTCTGTCTCGCTGTCCCTCTTTCTTTCTCCCTCTTGCTGTCCCTCTCTCACTCTCTCTCACTGTCCCGCTCTCTCTCTCGCTGTCCCTCTCTCTCTCGGTCTCTCTCAATGTCCCTCCCTCTCTCCCTCTCTCGCTGTCCCTCTCTCTCTCTCTCTCTCGCTATCCCTCTGTCTCTCTCTCGCTTTCCCTCTCTCTCTCTCTCTTGCTGTCCCTCTCTCTCTCGCTGTCCCTCTCTCTCTCACTGTCGCTCTCCCTCTCTCTCTCGCTGTCCCTCTCTCTCTCGCTGTCCCTCTCTGTCTCTCTCTCTCTCGCGTTGTCCCTCTCTCTCTCTCTCGCTGTCCCTCTCTCTCTCTCTCTCTTGCTGTTCCTCTCTCTCGCTGTCCCTCTCTCACTCGCTGTCCCTCTCTCTCTCTTTCTCACTTTCCCTCTCTCTCTCTCTCTTGCTGTCCCTCTCTCTCACTGTCCCTCTCTCTCCCTCTCTCGCTGTTCCTCTCTCTCTCTCTCGCTCTCCCTCTCTCTCACACTCTCTCACTGTCCCTCCATCTCTCGCTGTCCCTCTCTCTCTCTCTCTCGCTGTCCCTCTCTCATCTCTCTCTCTCTCGCTGTCCGTCTCTCACTCTCTCTCACTCTCTCTCTTTCTCTCTCATGTTGTCTCTCCCTCTCTCTCTCGGTCTCCCTCTCTCCCTCTCTCGCTGTCCCTCTCTCTCTCTCTTGCTGTCCCTCTGTCTCTCTCTCGCTTTCCCTCTCTCTCTCTCTCTCTTGCTATCCCTCTCTCTCTCGCTGTCCCTCTCTCTCTCGCTGTCGATCTCTCTCTCTTTCTCACTTTTCCTCTCTCGCTCTCTCTCGCTGTCCCTCTCTCACTCTCTCTCGCTGTCCCGCTCTCTCTCTCACTCTCTCTCTCTCTCGCTCTCTCTCTCTCACCGTCCCTCTCTCTCTCTCTCTCGCTGTCCCTCTCTCTCTCGCTGTCCCTCTCTCTCTCTCTCTCTCTCTCTCTCTCTCTCGCTTTGTCCCTCTCTCTCTCTCTCTCGCTGTCCCTCTGTGTCTCTCTCGCTTTCCCTCTCTCTCTCTCTCTCTCTCTTGCTGTCCCTCTCTCTCTCGCTGTCCATGTCTCTCTCGCTGTCGCTCTCTCTCTCTTTCTCACTTTCCCTCTCTCTCTCTCTCTCTTGCTTTCCCTCTCTCTCTCTCTCGCTGTCCCTCTCTCTCTTGCTGTCCCTCTCTCTCTCTCGCTGTCCCTCTCTCACTCTCTCCTCGCTGTCCCGCTCTCTCTCTCGCTGTCCGTCTCTCTCGCTCTCTCTCTCACTGTCGCTCTCTCTTTCTCTCTCTCTCTCGCTGTCCCTCTCTCTCTCTCTCTGGCTGTCCCTCTCTCACTCTCTCTCTCGCTGTCCCTCTCTCTATCTCTCTCTTTCTGTCCTTCTCCATCTCTCTCTCTCGCTCTCCCACTTTCTCTCTCGTGTTGTCTCTCTCCCGCTCTCTCTCGGAGTCCATCTCTCTCTCTCTCGCTGTCCCTCTCTCTCTCTCTCTCTCGCTGTCCCTCTCTTACTCTCTCTCTCGCTGTCCCTCTCTCTATCTCTCTCTTGCTGTCCTTCTCCATCTCTCTCTCTCTCTCTCTCACTGTCCCTCTCTCTCTCTCTCTCTTGCTGTCCCTCTCTCACTCTCTCTCTCACTGTCCCTCTCTCTCTCTCTCTCTCTCGCTGACCCACTCTCTCTCGCTGTCCCTCTCTCTCTCTCTCTCGCTGTCCGTCTCTCTCTCTCTCTCTCTCTCTCTCTCTCTCTCTGTCCCTCTCTCACTCTCTCTCTCTCGCTGTCCCTCTCTCTCTCTCTCTCTCGCTATCCGTCTCTCTCTCTCTCTCTCTCGCTGTCCTGTCCCTCTCTCAATCTCTCTCTCTCGCTGTCCCTGTCTCTCTCTCTCTCTCTCTCTCGCTGTCCCTCTCTCTCTCTCGCTGTCCTCCTCTCCCTTACACTGTCTGTCTCTCTCTGTCTCGCTGTCCCTCTCTCACTCTCTTGCTGTCCCTCTCTCTCGCTGTCCCTCTCTCTCACTGTCCCTCTCTCTCTCTCTCTCGCTTTCCCTCTCTCTCTCTCTGTTGCTGTCCCTCTCTCTCTCTGTCGCTGTCCCACTCTCTCTCGCTGTCCGTCTCTCTCTCTCTCGCTGTCCCTCTCTCACTCTCTCTTGCTGTCCCTCTCGCTCTCTCGCTATCCCTCTCTGTCTCTCGCTGTCTCTCTCTCTCTCTCTCGCTGTCCCTCTCTCACTCTCTCTTGCTGTCCCTCTCGCTCTCTCGCTATCCCTCTCTGTCTCTCGCTGTCTCTCTCTCTCTCTCTCGCTGTCCCTCTCTCACTCTCTCTCGCTGTCCCGCTCTCTCTCTCACTCTCTCTCTCTCTCGCTCTCTCTCTCTCACTGTCCCTCTCTCTCTCTCTCTCGCTGTCCCTCTCTCTCTCGCTGTCCCTCTCTCTCTCTCTCTCTCTCTCTCGCTTTGTCCCTCTCTCTCTCTCTCGCTGTCCCTCTGTCTCTCTCTCGCTTTCCCTCTCTCTCTCTCTCTCTCTTGCTGTCCCTCTCTCTCTCGCTGTCGCTCTCTCTCTCTTTCTCACTTTCCCTCTCTCTCTCTCTCTCTTGCTTTCCCTCTCTCTCTCTCTCTCGCTGTCCCTCTCTCTCTTGCTGTCCCTCTCTCTCTCTCGCTGTCCCTCTCTCACTCTCTCTCGCTGTCCCGCTCTCTCTCTCGCTGTCCGTCTCTCTCGCTCTCTCTCTCACTGTCGCTCTCTCTTTCTCTCTCTCTCTCGCTGTCCCTCTCTCTCTCTCTCTCTGGCTGCCCCTCTCTCACTCTCTCTCTCGCTGTCCCTCTCTGTATCTCTCTCTTTCTGTCCTTCTCCATCTCTCTCTCTCGCTCTCCCACTTTCTCTCTCGTGTTGTCTCTCTCCCGCTCTCTCTCGGTGTCCGTCTCTCTCTCTCTCGCTGTCCCTCTCTCTCTCTCTCTCTCTCTCGCTGTCCCTCTCTTACTCTCTCTCTCGCTGTCCCTCTCTCTATCTCTCTCTTGCTGTCCTTCTCCATCTCTCTCTCTCTCTCTCTCTCACTGTCCCTCTCTCTCTCTCTCTCTCTTGCTGTCCCTCTCTCACTCTCTCTCTCACTGTCCCTCTCTCTCTCTCTCTCTCGCTGACCCTCTCTCTCTCTCTCTCTCTCGCTGTCCCTCTCTCTCTCTCTCTCGCTGTCCGTCTCTCTCTCTCTCTCTCTCTCTCTCTCGCTGTCCCTCTCTCACTCTCTCTCTCTCGCTGTCCCTCTCTCTCTCTCTCTCTCGCTGTCCGTCTCTCTCTCTCTCTCTCTCGCTGTCCCTCTCTCAATCTCTCTCTCTCGCTGTCCCTGTCTCTCTCTCTCTCTCGCGCTGTCCCTCTCTCTCTCTCGCTGTCCTCCTCTCTCTTACACTGTCTGTCTCTCTCTGTCTCGCTGTCCCTCTCTCGCTCTCTTGCTGTCCCTCTCTCTCGCTGTCCCTCTCTCTCACTGTCCCTCTCTCTCTCTCTCTCGCTTTCCCTCTCTCTCTCTCTCTTGCTGTCCCTCTCTCTCTCTGTCGCTGTCCCACTCTCTCTCGCTGTCCGTCTCTCTCTCTCTCGCTGTCCCTCTCTCACTCTCTCTTGCTGTCCCTCTCGCTCTCTCGCTATCCCTCTCTGTCTCTCGCTGTCTCTCTCTCTCTCTCTCGCTGTCCCTCTCTCACTCTCTCTTGCTGTCCCTCTCGCTCTCTCGCTATCCCTCTCTGTCTCCTCGCTGTCTCTCTCTCTCTCTCTCTCCCGCTGTCCCTCTCTCACTCTCTCTCTCGCTGTCCCTCTCTCTATCTCTCTCTTGCTGTCCTTCTCTATCTCTCTCTCGCTCTCCCTCTTTCTCTCTCCTGTTGTCTCTCTCTCTCGGTCATCCTTTGTCTCTCTCTCGCTGTCCCTCTCTCTCACTGTCCCTTTCTCTCTCGCTCTCTCACTGTTCCTCTCTCTCTCTCTCTCGCTCTCTCTCTCTCACTGTTCCTCTCTCTCTCTCTCTCGATGTCTTTCTCTCTCTCTCGCTGTCCTTATCTCTCACTCGCTGTCCCTCTCTCTCTCTCTCGCTGTCCTGCTCTCTCTCGTTGTCCCTCTCTCTCGCTGTCCCTTTCTCTCTCAGTCTCTCTCTCGCTGTCCCTCTGTCTCTCTACCGCTGTCCCTCTCTCTCTCTCTCTTGCTGTACCTCTCTCTCCCTCTCTTGCTGTCCATCTCTCTCTCTCTCTCACTGACCTTCTCTCTCTCTCTCTCTCTCTTGCTGACCCTCTCTCTCCCTCTCTCTCTCACTGTCCCTCTTTCTCTCTCTCTCTCTCGCTGTCCTTCTCTCTCTGTCTCGCTGTCCCTCTTTCTTTTCTCCCTCTTGCTGTCCCTCTCTCACTCTCTCTCGCTGTCCCGCTCTCTCTCTCGCTGTCCCTCTCTCTCGGTCTCTCTCAATGTCTCTCCCTCTCTCGCTGTCCCTCTCTCTCTCTCTCTCTCGCTATCCCTCTGTCTCTCTCCGCTTTCCCTCTCTCTCTCTCTCTTGCTGTCCCTCTCTCGCTGTCCCTCTCTCTCTCACTGTCGCTCTCTCTCTCTCTCTCGCTGTCCCTCTCTCTCTCGCTGTCCCTCTCTGTCTCTCTCTCTCTCGCGTTGTCCCTCTCTCTCTCTCGCGTTGTCCCTCTCTCTCTCTCTCTCTCTCTTGCTGTTCCCCTCTCTCGCTGTCCCTCTCTCACTCGCTGTCCCTCTCTCTCTCTTTCTCACTTTCCCTCTCTCTCTCTCTCTTGCGGTCCCTCTCTCTCACTGTCCCTCTCTCTCCCTCTCTCGCTGTTCCTCTCTCTCTCTCTCGCTCTCCCTCTCTCTCACACTCTCTCACTGTCCCTCCATCTCGCGCTGTCCCTCTCTCTCTCTCTCTCTCTCGCTGTCCGTCTCTCACTCTCTCTCACTCTCTCTCTTTCTCTCTCATGTTGTCTCTCCCTCTCTCTCTCGGTCTCCCTCTCTCCCTCTCTCGCTGTCCCTCTCTCTCTCTCTCTCGCTGTCCCTCTGTCTCTCTCTCGCTTTCCCTCTCTCTCTCTCTCTCTTGCTATCCCTCTCTCTCTCGCTGTCCCTCTCTCTCTCGCTGTCAATCTCTCTCTCTTTCTCACTTTTCCTCTCTCTCTCTCTCTTGCTGTCCCTCTCTCTCTCTCTCGCTGTCACTCCTCTCTCTCGATGTCCCTCTCTCTCTCTCTCTCGCTGTCCCCCTCTCACTCTCTCTCGCTGTCCCGCTCTCTCTCACTCTCTCTCTCTCTCGCTCTCTCTCTCTCACTGTCCCTCTCTCTCTCGCTCTCGCTGTCCCTCTCTCTCTCGCTGTCCCTCTCTCTCTCTCTCTCTCTCTCTCTCTCGCTGTCCCTCTGTCTCTCTCTCGCTTTCCCTCTCTCACTCTCTCTCTCTCTTGCTGTCCCTCTCTCTCTCGCTGTCCATCTCTCTCTCGCTGTCGCTCTCTCTCTCTTTCTCACTTTCCCTCTCTCTCTCTCTCTCTTGCTTTCCCTCTCTCTCTCTCTCGCTGTCCCTCTCTCTCTTGCTGTCCCTCTCTCTCTCTCGCTGTCCCTCTCTCACTCTCTCTCGCTGTCCCGCTCTCTCTCTCGCTGTCCGTCTCTCTCGCTCTCTCTCTCACTGTCGCTCTCTCTTTCTCTCTCGCTCTCCCACTTTCTCTCTCGTGTTGTCTCTCTCCCGCTCTCTCTCGGTGTCCGTCTCTCTCTCTCTCGCTGTCCCTCTCTCTCTCTCTCTCTCGCTGTCCCTCTCTGACTCTCTCTCTCGCTGTCCCCCTCTCT
>JANJGN010004282.1:0-34815 GCA_026770705.1 Isurus oxyrinchus | reverse complement strand
GGGGGTACTGTGAGGGAGAGAGGAGAGTGTGTGGGAGAGAGTGAGAAGAGCGTGTGTGGGAGAGAGAGAGAGAGAGAGGAGAGTGTGTGTGGGAGAGAGAGAGAGGAGAGTGTGTAGGAGAGAGAGAGATAGGAGAGTGTGTGGGAGAGAGAGAGAGTGGATAGTGTGTGGGAGAGAGAGAGAGGAGATTGTGTGGGAGAGAGAGAGAGAGAGGAGAGTGTGTGGGAGAGAGAGAGAGAGGAGAGAGTGTGGGAGAGAGAGAGAGAGGGAGAGTGTGTGGGAGAGAGAGAGAGAGGAGAGTGTGTGGGAGAGAGAGAGAGAGATGAGAGTGTGTGGGAGAGAGAGAGAGAGAAGAGTGTGTGGGAGAGAGGAGAGAGGAGAGTGTGTGGGAGAGAGAGACAGGAGAGCGTGTGGAGAGAGAGGAGAGCATGTGGGAGAGAGAGAGAGGAGTGCGTCAGGGAGAGAGTGAGAGAGGAGAGCGTGAGAGGGAGGAAGAGAGAGATGAGAGCGTGAGGGAGAGAGAGAGAGCAGAGCGTGTGGGCGAGAGAGAGACAGGAGATAGAGTTGGAGAGAGAGAGAGAGGAGATCGTGTGGAGAGAGAGAGGAGAGGTGAGCGTTTGGGAGAGAGAAGGAGGAGAGCGTGTGTGTGTGAGAGACAGGGGGGGGTACTGTGAGGGAGAGAGGAGAGTGTGTGGGAGAGAGTGAGAAGAGCGTGTGTGGGAGAGAGAGAGAGAGAGGAGAGTGTGTGGGAGAGAGAGAGAGGAGAGTGTGTAGGAGAGAGAGAGATAGGAGAGTGTGTGGGAGAGAGAGAGAGTGGAGAGGTGTGGTGGGAGAGAGAGAGAGGAGATTGTGTGGGAGAGAGAGAGAGAGAGGAGAGTGTGTGGGAGGAGAGAGAGAGAGGAGAGAGTGTGGGAGAGAGAGAGAGAGGAGAGTGTGTGGGAGAGAGAGAGAGAGGGAGAGTGTGTGGGAGAGAGAGAGAGAGGAGAGAGTGTGTGGGAGAGAGAGAGAGAGGAGAGTTTATGGGAGAGAGAGAGAGAGGTGAGTGTGTGGGAGAGAGAGAGAGAGGAGATTGTGTGGGAGAGAGAGAGAGAGGAGAGCGTGTGTGAGAGAGAGAGGAGAGCGTGTGGCAGAGGGAAAGGAGAGTGTGTGGGAGAGAGAGAGAGGAAAGGAGAGTGTGTGGAAGAGAGAGAGAGAGGAGATTGTGTGGGAGAGAGAGAGAGAGGAGAGCGGTGTGTGAGAGAGAGAGGAGAGCGTGTGGCAGAGGGAAAGGAGAGTTGTGGGGAGAGAGAGAGAGGAAAGGAGAGTGCGTGGGAGAGAGAGAGAGGAGAGGAGAGCGTGTGGGAGAGGAGAGGAGAGATTGTGTGTGTCAGAGAGGGAGAGAGAGGAGAGTGTTGTGGGAGGGATATAGAGGAGAGTATGTGGGATAGAGAGAGAGGAGAGTGTGTGGGCGAGAGAGTGAGAGAGAGAAGAGAGTGTGTGGTGAGAGATAGAGAGAGGAGAGTGTATGGGAGAGATAGCGAGAGGACAGTGTGTGGGAGAGAGAGAGAGGAGAGGTGTGTGGGAGAGAGAGAGAGATAGGAGAGTTTGTGGGAGAGAGAGAGAGGAGAGTGTGTGGGAGAGAGAGAGAGAGGAGAGAGTGTGTGGGAGAGAGAGAGAGAGGAGAGTGTGTGAGAGAGAGAGAGAGAGAGGAGAGTGTGTGGCACAGCGAGAGAAGAGAGTGTGTGGGAGAGTGAGAGAAGAGTGTCTATGGGAGAGCGAGATAAGAGAGTGTGTGGGAGAGCCAGATAAGAGAGTGTGTGGGAGAGCCAGATAAGAGAGTGTGGTGGGAGAGAGAGAGAAGAGAGTGTGTGGGAGAGAGAGAGAAGAGAGTGTGTGGGAAAAAGCGAGTGAGAGAGAGGAGAGTGTGTGGGAAAGAGAGGGGAGAGAGAGGAGAGTGTTTGGGAAAGAGAGATTGAGATGAGAGTGTGTGCTAGAGGGAGAGAGAGAGAGCAGAGCGTGTGCGAGAGAAAGAGAGAATAGAGCGTGTGGGAGAGGAGAGAGAGATGAGCATGTGGGAGAGAGAGAGGTGAGCATGTGGGAGAGAGAGAGAGAGAGAGGAGACTATGTGGAGAGAGAGAGAGGAGAGCGTGTGTGTGTGAGAGACAGGGGGGACTGTGAGGGAGAGAGGATAGTGTGTGGGAGAGAGTGAGAAGAGCGTGTGTGGGAGAGAGAGAGAAGAGGAGTGTGTGGGTGAGAGAGAGAGAGAGGAGAGCGTGTGGGACAGAGAGACAGAGAGAGGAGAGTGTGTGGGAAAGGTAGAGAGAGCAGAGTGTGTGGGAGAGAGAGAGAGGAGAGTGTGTGGGACAGAGAGAGAGAGAGACGAGAGCATGTGGGGGAGAAGAGAGGAGAGTGTGTGGGAGAGAGAGAAGAGAGCGTTTGAGAGAGAGAGAGGCGAGCGTGTGGGAGAGAGAGAGGGAGGAGAGCGTGAGGGAGAGAGAGAGAGGAGAGCGTGAGAGGGAGAGAGAGAGAGAGGAGAGCATGAGAGGGAGAGAGGGAGAGAGGAAAGCATGAGGGGGAGAGAGAGATAGAGGAGAGCATGTGGGAGAGAGAGAGAGAGGAGATCATGTGGGAGACAGAGAGAGGGGATCATGTGGGAAAGAGAGAGAGCAGATCGTGTGAGAGAGAGAGGGAGGAGAGGAGAGATTGTGAGAGAGAGAAGGAGGAGAGCGTGTGTGTCAGATAGAGAGAAAGAAGCATGTGTGGGAGAGAGAAAGAGAGAGGCAAGTGTGTGGGAGGGGAGAGAGAGGAGAGGATGTGGATGAGAGAGAGAGAGGAGAGCGTGTGGCAGAGAGAGAGAGGAGAGTGTGTAGGAGAGAGAGAGATAGGAGAGTGTGTGGGAGAGAGAGAGAGTGGAGAGTGTGTGGGAGAGAGAGAGAGGAGATTGTGTGGGAGAGAGAGAGAGAGAGGAGAGTGTGTGGGAGAGAGAGAGAGAGGAGAGAGTGTGGGAGAGAGAGAGAGAGGAGAGTGTGTGGGAGAGAGAGAGAGAGGAGAGTGTGTGGGAGAGAGAGAGAGAGGAGAGTTTATGGGAGAGAGAGAGAGAGGTGAGTGTGTGGGAGAGAGAGAGAGAGGAGATTGTGTGGGAGAGAGAGAGAGAGGAGAGCGTGTGTGAGAGAGAGAGGAGAGCGTGTGGCAGAGGGAAAGGAGAGTGTGTGGGAGAGAGAGAGAGGAAAGGAGAGTGTGTGGGAGAGAGAGAGAGAGGAGATTGTGTGGGAGAGAGAGAGAGAGGAGAGCGTGTGTGAGAGAGAGAGGAGAGCGTGTGGCAGAGGGAAAGGAGAGTGTGTGGGAGAGAGAGAGAGGAAAGGAGAGTGCGTGGGAGAGAGAGAGAGGAGAGGAGAGCGTGTGGGAGAGGAGAGGAGAGATTGTGTGTGTCAGAGAGGGAGAGAGAGGAGAGTGTGTGGGAGGGATATAGAGGAGAGTATGTGGGATAGAGAGAGAGGAGAGTGTGTGGGCGAGAGAGTGAGAGAGAGAAGAGAGTGTGTGGGAGAGATAGAGAGAGGAGAGTGTATGGGAGAGATAGCGAGAGGGACAGTGTGTGGGAGAGAGAGAGAGGAGAGTGTGTGGGAGAGAGAGAGAGATAGGAGAGTTTGTGGGAGAGAGAGAGAGGAGAGTGTGTGGGAGAGAGAGAGAGAGGAGAGAGTGTGTGGGAGAGAGAGAGAGAGGAGAGTGTGTGAGAGAGAGAGAGAGAGAGGAGAGTGTGTGGGAGACATAGCGAGAGGACAGTGTGTGGGGAGAGAGAGAGAGAGGACAGTGTGTGGGAGAGAGAGAGAGGAGAGTGTGTGGGAGAGAGAGAGAGGAGAGTGTGTGGGAGAGAGAGAGAGAGAGGAGAGTGTGTGGGAGAGAGAGAGGAGAGTGTGTGGGAGAGAGAGAGAGATAGGAGAGTGTGTGGGAGAGAGAGAGAGAGGAGAGTGTGTGGGAGAGAGAGAGAGAGGAGAGTGTGTGGGAGAGAGAGAGAGAGGAGAGTGTGTGGGAGAGAGAGAGAGAGGAGAGTGTGTGGGAGAGAGAGAGAGAGGAGAGTTTGTGGGAGAGAGAGAGAGAGGTGAGTGTGTGGGAGAGAGAGAGAGAGGAGATTGTGTGGGAGAGAGAGAGAGAGGAGAGTGTGTGGGAGAGAGAGAGTAGAGCGTTTGGGAGAGAGAGAAGAGAGCATGTGGGACTGAGAGAGAGAAGAGATTGTGTGGGAGAGATAGAGAGAGGAGAGTGTGTGGGAGAGAGAGAGAGAGGAGAGTGTGTGGGAGAGAGAGAGAGAGAGGAGAGTGCATGGGAGAGGGAGAGAGAGGAGAGTGTGTGGGAGAGAGACAGAGGAGAGCGTGTGTGTGTGAGAGATAGGGGGTACTGTGAGGGAGAGAGGAGAGTGTGTGGGAGAGAGTGAGAAGAGCGTGTGTGGTAGAGGGAGAGAGAGAGGAGAGCGTGTGGGAGAGAGAGAGAGGAGAGTGTGTAGGAGACGAATAGAAGAGAGTGTGTGGGAGAGTGAGAGAAGAGAGTGTGTGGGAGAGCGAGAGAAGAGAGTGTGTGGGAGAGCGAGAGAAGAGTTAGTATGGGAGAGCGAGATAAGTGAGTGTGTGGGAGAGCGAGATAAGAGAGTATGTGGGAGAGGGAGAGAAAGGAGCGTGTGTGGGAGAGAGAGAGAGAGAGGAGAGTGTGTGGGAGAGAGAGAGAGAGAGAGGAGAGTGTGTGGGAGAGAGAGAGAGAGGAGAGTGTGTGGGAGAGAGAGAGAGAGGAGAGAGTGTGTGGGAGAGAGAGAGATAAGAGAGTGCGTGGGAGAGAGAGAGAAAGGAGAGTGTGTGAGAGAGAGAGAGAGAGAGGAGAGTGTGTGGGAGGGAGAGAGAGAGAGAGCAGAGTGTGTGGGAGAGAGAGAGGAGAGTGTGTAGGAGAGGGAGAGAAGAGAGTGTGTGGCAGAGCGAGAGAAGAGAGTGTGTGGGAGAGTGAGAGAAGAGTGTGTATGGGAGAGCGAGATAAGAGAGTGTGTGGGAGAGCCAGATAAGAGAGTGTGTGGGAGAGCCAGATAAGAGAGTGTGTGGGAGAGAGAGAGAAGAGAGTGTGTGGGAGAGAGAGAGAAGAGAGTGTGTGGGAAAAAGCGAGTGAGAGAGAGGAGAGTGTGTGGGAAAGAGAGAGAGAGAGAGGAGAGTGTTAGGGAAAGAGAGATTGAGATGAGAGTGTGTGCTAGAGGGAGAGAGAGAGAGCAGAGCGTGTGCGAGAGAAAGAGAGAATAGAGCGTGTGGGAGAGGAGAGAGAGATGAGCATGTGGGAGAGAGAGAGGTGAGCATGTGGGAGAGAGAGAGAGAGAGAGGAGACTATGTGGGAGAGAGAGAGAGGAGAGCGTGTGTGTGTGAGAGACAGGGGGGACTGTGAGGGAGAGAGGATAGTGTGTGGGAGAGAGTGAGAAGAGCATGTGTGGGAGAGAGAGAGAAGAGAGTGTGTGGGTGAGAGAGAGAGAGAGGAGAGCGTGTGGGACAGAGAGACAGAGAGAGGAGAGTGTGTGGGAAAGGTAGAGAGAGCAGAGTGTGTGGGAGAGAGAGAGAGGAGAGTGTGTGGGACAGAGAGAGAGAGAGAGACGAGAGCATGTGGGGGAGAAGAGAGGAGAGTGTGTGGGAGAGAGAGAAGAGAGCGTTTGAGAGAGAGAGAGGCGAGCGTGTGGGAGAGAGAGAGGGAGGAGAGCGTGAGGGAGAGAGAGAGAGGAGAGCGTGAGAGGGAGAGAGAGAGAGAGGAGAGCATGAGAGGGAGAGAGGGAGAGAGGAAAGCATGAGGGGGAGAGAGAGATAGAGGAGAGCATGTGGGAGAGAGAGAGAGGAGATCATGTGGGAGACAGAGAGAGGGGATCATGTGGGAGAGAGAGAGAGCAGATCGTGTGAGAGAGAGAGGGAGGAGAGGAGAGATTGTGAGAGAGAGAAGTAGGAGAGCGTGTGTGTCAGATAGAGAGAAAGGAGCATGTGTGGGAGAGAGAAAGAGAGAGGCAAGTGTGTGGGAGGGAGAGAGAGGAGAGGATGTGGATGAGAGAGAGAGAGGAGAGCGTGTGGCAGAGAGAGAGAGAGAGGAGAGCGTGTGGCAGAGAGAGAGAGGAGAGCGTGTGGGAGAGAGAGAGAGGAAAGCATGTGGGAGAGAGAGAGGAAAGCATGTGGGAGAGAGAGAGAGGAGAACATGTGGAAGAGAGAGGAGAGCGTGTTGGAGATAGAGAGAGGAGAGCATGTGTGTGTGAGAGAGACAGGGGACAGTATGAGGAAGAGAGAGGAGAGTGTGTGGGAGAGAGAGCGTGTGGGGGAGTGAGAGAGAATGTGGGAGAGGGAGAGAGAGATGAGAGCATGTGGGAGAGAGATAGAGAGAGGAGAGTGTGTGGGAGAGGGAGAGAGAGGAGAGTGTGTGGGAGAGAGAGAGAGAGGAGAGTTTATGGGAGAGAGAGAGAGAGGTGAGTGTGTGGGAGAGAGAGAGAAGAGAGTGTGTGGGTGAGAGAGAGAGAGAGGAGAGCGTGTGGGACAGAGAGACAGAGAGAGGAGAGTGTGTGGGAAAGGTAGAGAGAGCAGAGTGTGTGGGAGAGAGAGAGAGGAGAGTGTGTGGGACAGAGAGAGAGAGAGAGACGAGAGCATGTGGGGGAGAAGAGAGGAGAGTGTGTGGGAGAGAGAGAAGAGAGCGTTTGAGAGAGAGAGAGGCGAGCGTGTGGGAGAGAGAGAGGGAGGAGAGCGTGAGGGAGAGAGAGAGAGGAGAGCGTGAGAGGGAGAGAGAGAGAGAGGAGAGCATGAGAGGGAGAGAGGGAGAGAGGAAAGCATGAGGGGGAGAGAGAGATAGAGGAGAGCATGTGGGAGAGAGAGAGAGGAGATCATGTGGGAGACAGAGAGAGGGGATCATGTGGGAGAGAGAGAGAGCAGATCGTGTGAGAGAGAGAGGGAGGAGAGGAGAGATTGTGAGAGAGAGAAGTAGGAGAGCGTGTGTGTCAGATAGAGAGAAAGGAGCATGTGTGGGAGAGAGAAAGAGAGAGGCAAGTGTGTGGGAGGGAGAGAGAGGAGAGGATGTGGATGAGAGAGAGAGAGGAGAGCGTGTGGCAGAGAGAGAGAGAGAGGAGAGCGTGTGGCAGAGAGAGAGAGGAGAGCGTGTGGGAGAGAGAGAGAGGAAAGCATGTGGGAGAGAGAGAGGAAAGCATGTGGGAGAGAGAGAGAGGAGAACATGTGGAAGAGAGAGGAGAGCGTGTTGGAGATAGAGAGAGGAGAGCATGTGTGTGTGAGAGAGACAGGGGACAGTATGAGGAAGAGAGAGGAGAGTGTGTGGGAGAGAGAGCGTGTGGGGGAGTGAGAGAGAATGTGGGAGAGGGAGAGAGAGATGAGAGCATGTGGGAGAGAGATAGAGAGAGGAGAGTGTGTGGGAGAGGGAGAGAGAGGAGAGTGTGTGGGAGAGAGAGAGAGAGGAGAGTTTATGGGAGAGAGAGAGAGAGGTGAGTGTGTGGGAGAGAGAGAATGAGGAGATTGTGTGGGAGAGAGAGAGAGAGGAGAGCGTGTGTGAGAGAGAGAGGAGAGCGTGTGGCAGAGGGAAAGGAGAGTGTGTGGGAGAGAGAGAGAGGAAAGGAGAGTGCGTGGGAGAGAGAGAGAGGAGAGGAGAGCGTGTGGGAGAGGAGAGGAGAGATTGTGTGTGTCAGAGAGGGAGAGAGAGGAGAGTGTGTGGGAGGGATATAGAGGAGAGTATGTGGGATAGAGAGAGAGGAGAGTGTGTGGGCGAGAGTGTGAGAGAGAGAAGAGAGTGTGTGGGAGAGATAGAGAGAGGAGAGTGTATGGGAGAGATAGCGAGAGGACAGTGTGTGGGAGAGAGAGAGAGGAGAGTGTGTGGGTGAGAGAGAGTGATAGGAGAGTTTGTGGGAGAGAGAGAGAGGAGAGTGTGTGGGAGAGAGAGAGAGAGGAGAGAGTGTGTGGGAGAGAGAGAGAGAGGAGAGTGTGTGAGAGAGAGAGAGAGAGAGGAGAGTGTGTGGGAGACATAGCGAGAGGAGAGTGTGTGGGAGAGAGAGAGAGGAGAGTGTGTGGGAGAGAGAGAGAGAGAGGAGAGTGTGTGGGAGAGAGAGAGAGAGGAGAGTGTGTGGGAGAGAGAGAGAGAGGAGAGTGTGTGGGAGAGAGAGAGAGATAGGAGAGTGTGTGGGAGAGAGAGAGAGAGGAGAGTGTGTGGGAGAGAGAGAGAGAGGAGAGTGTGTGGGAGAGAGAGAGAGAGGAGAGTGTGTGGGAGAGAGAGAGAGAGGAGAGTGTGTGGGAGAGAGAGAGAGAGGAGAGTTTGTGGGAGAGAGAGAGAGAGGTGAGTGTGTGGGAGAGAGAGAGAGAGGAGATTGTGTGGGAGAGAGAGAGAGAGGAGAGTGTGTGGGAGAGAGAGAGTAGAGCGTTTGGGAGAGAGAGAAGAGAGCATGTGGGACTGAGAGAGAGAAGAGAGTGTGTGGGAGAGATAGAGAGAGGAGAGTGTGTGGGATAGAGAGAGAGAGGAGAGTGTGTGGGAGAGAGAGAGAGAGAGGAAAGTGCGTGGGAGAGGGAGAGAGAGGAGAGTGTGTGGGAGAGAGAGAGAGGAGAGTGTGTAGGAGACGGATAGAAGAGAGTGTGTGGGAGAGTGAGAGCAGAGAGTGTGTGGGAGAGCGAGAGAAGAGAGTGTGTGGGAGAGCGAGAGAAGAGTTAGTATGGGAGAGAGAGATAAGTGAGTGTGTGGGAGAGCGAGATAAGAGAGTGTGTGGGAGAGGGAGAGAAAGGAGCGTGTGTGGGAGAGAGAGAGAGAGAGGAGAGTGTGTGGGAGAGAGAGAGAGAGAGAGAGGAGAGTGTGTGGGAGTGAGAGAGAGAGGAGAGTGTGTGGGAGAGAGAGAGAGAGAGGAGAGTGTGTGGGAGAGAGAGAGAGAGGAGAGTGTGTGAGAGAGAGAGAGAGAGGAGAGTGTGTGGGAGACATAGCGAGAGGACAGTGTGTGGGAGAGATGGAGAGGAGAGTGTGTGGGAGAGAGAGAGAGGAGAGTGTGTGGGAGAGAGAGAGAGAGAGGAGAGTGTGTGGGATAGAGAGAGAGAGAGGAGAGTGTGTGGGAGAGAGAGAGAGAGAGGAGAGTGTGTGGGAGAGAGAGAGAGGAGAGTGTGTGGGAGAGAGAGAGGAGAGCATGTGGGAGAGAGAGAAGAGAGCATGTGGGACTGAGAGAGAGAAGAGAGCATGTGGGACTGAGAGAGAGAAGAGAGTGTGTGGGAGAGATAGAGAGAGGAGAGTGTGTGGGAGAGAGAGAGAGAGGAGAGTGTGTGGGAGAGAGAGAGAGAGAGGAGAGTGCGTGGGAGAGAGAGAGAGGAGAGTGTGTGGGAGAGAGAGAGAGAGAGGAGAGTGTGTGGGAGAGAGAGAGAGAGAGAGGAGAGTGTGTGGGAGGGAGAGGAGATTGTGTAGGAGAGGGAGAGAAGAGAGTGCGTGGGAGAGCGAGAGAAGAGAGTGTGTGGGAGAGCGAGAGAAGAGAGTGTGTGGGAGAGCGAGAGAAGAGAGTGTATGGGAGAGCGAGATAAGAGAGTGTGTGGGAGAGCGAGAAAAGAGAGTGTGTGGGAGAGAGAGAGAAGAGAGTGTGTGGGAGAGAGAAGAGAGTGTGTGGGAAAAAGCGAGTGAGAGAGAGGAGAGTGTGTGGGAAAGAGAGAGAGAGAGAGGAGAGTGTTTGGGAAAGTTAGATTGAGCTTAGAGTGTGTGCTAGAGGGAGAGAGAGAGAGCAGAGCGTGTGCGAGAGAAAGAGAGAATAGAGCGTGTGGGAGAGGAGAGAGAGACGAGCATGTGGGAGAGAGAGAGGAGAGCATGTGGGAGAGAGAGAGAGAGAGGAGACTATGTGGGAGAGAGACAGAGGAGCGCGTGTGTGTGAGAGAGACAGGGGGTACTGTGAGGGAGAGAGGAGAGTGTGTGGGAGAGAGTGAGAAGAGCGTGTGTGGCAGAGAGAGAGAGAGAGGAGAGCGTGTGGCAGAGAGAGAGAGGAGAGCGTGTGGGAGAGAGAGAGATGAAAGCATGTGGGAGAGAGAGAGGAAAGCATGTGGGAGAGAGAGAGAGGAGAACGTGTGGAAGAGAGAGGAGAGCGTGTTGGAGATAGAGAGAGGAGAGCATGTGTGTGTGAGAGAGACAGGGGACAGTATGAGGAAGAGAGAGGAGAGTGTGTGGGAGAGAGAGCGTGTGGGGGAGAGAGAGAGAATGTGGGAGAGAGAGAGAGAGATGAGAGCATGTGGGAGAGAGATAGAGAGAGGAGAGTGTGTGGGTGAGAGAGAGAGATAGGAGAGTTTGTGGGAGAGAGAGAGAGGAGTGTGTGTGGGAGAGAGAGAGAGAGGGGAGAGTGTGTGGGAGAGAGAGAGAGAGGAGAGTGTGTGAGAGAGAGAGAGAGAGAGGAGAGTGTGTGGGAGACATAGCGAGAGGACAGTGTGTGGGAGAGAGAGAGAGGAGAGTGTGTGGGAGAGAGAGAGATGAGAGTGTGTGGGAGAGAGAGAGAGAGGAGAGTGTGTGGGAGAGAGAGAGAGAGGAGAGTGTGTGGGAGAGAGAGAGAGATAGGAGAGTGTGTGGGAGAGAGAGAGAGAGGAGAGTGTGTGGGAGAGAGAGAGAGAGGAGAGTGTGTGGGAGAGAGAGAGAGAGGAGAGTGTGTGGGAGAGAGAGAGAGAGGAGAGCATGTGGGAGAGAGATAGAGAGAGGAGAGTGTGTGGGAGAGGGAGAGAGAGGAGAGTGTGTGGGAGAGAGAGAGAGGATGAGCGAGTGGGAGAGAGCGAGTGAGGAGAGCGTGTGGGAGAGAGAGAGAGGAGAGCGTGTGGGAGAGAGAGAGAGGAAAGCGTGTGGGAGAGAGAGAGAGAGGAGAGCATGTGGGAGAGAGAGAGGAGAGCGTGTGGGAGAGAGTGAGTGAGGAGCGCATGTGTGTCAGAGAGAGAGAGAGAGGAGAGTGTGTGTGGAAGAGAGAGAGAGAAGACAGTGTGTGGGAGAGAGAGAGAGAGGAGAGTGTGTGGGAGAGAGAGAGAGAGGAGAGTGTGTTGGAGAGAGAGAGGAGAGTGTGTGGGAGAGAGTGAGAAGAGCGTGTGTGGTATAGAGAGAGAGAGAGGAGAGTGTGTGGGACAGAGAGAGAGGAGAGTGTGTAGGAGAGGGATAGAACAGAATGTGTGGGAGAGTGAGAGAAGAGAGTGTGTGGGAGAGCGAGAGAAGAGAGTGTGTGGGAGAGCGAGAGAAGAGTGTGTATGGGAGAGCGAGATAAGAGAGTGTGTGGGAGAGCAAGATAAGAGAGTGCGTTGGAGAGAGAGAGAAAGGAGAGTGTGTGGGAGAGAGAGAGAGAGAGGAGAGTGTGTGGGAGAGAGAGAGAGAGAGAGCAGAGTGTGTGGGAGAGAGAGAGGAGAGTGTGTAGGAGAGGGAGAGAAGAGAGTGTGTGGCAGAGCGAGAGAAGAGAGTGTGTGGGAGAGTGAGAGAAGAGTGTGTATGGGAGAGCGAGATAAGAGAGTGTGTGGGAGAGCCAGATAAGAGAGTGTGTGGGAGAGCCAGATAAGAGAGTGTGTGGGAGAGAGAGAGAAGAGAGTGTGTGGGAGAGAGAGAGAAGAGAGTGTGTGGGAAAAAGCGAGTGAGAGAGAGGAGAGTGTGTGGGAAAGAGAGCGAGAGAGAGGAGAGTGTTTGGGAAAGAGAGATTGAGATGAGAGTATGTGCTAGAGGGAGAGAGAGAGAGCAGAGCGTGTGCGAGAGAAAGAGAGAATAGAGCGTGTGGGAGAGGAGAGAGAGATGAGCATGTGGGAGAGAGAGAGGTGAGCATGTGGGAGAGAGAGAGAGAGAGGAGACTATGTGGGAGAGAGAGAGAGGAGAGCGTGTGTGTGTGAGAGACAGGGGGGACTGTGAGGGAGAGAGGATAGTGTGTGGGAGAGAGTGAGAAGAGCGTGTGTGGGAGAGAGAGAGAAGAGAGTGTGTGGGTGAGAGAGAGAGAGAGGAGAGCGTGTGGGACAGAGAGACAGAGAGAGGAGAGTGTGCGGGAAAGGTAGAGAGAGCAGAGTGTGTGGGAGAGAGAGAGAGGAGAGTGTGTGGGACAGAGAGAGAGAGAGACGAGAGCATGTGGGGGAGAAGAGAGGAGAGTGTGTGGGAGAGAGAGAAGAGAGCGTTTGAGAGAGAGAGAGGCGAGCGTGTGGGAGAGAGAGAGGGAGGAGAGCGTGAGGGAGAGAGAGAGAGGAGAGCGTGAGAGGGAGAGAGAGAGAGAGGAGAGCATGAGAGGGAGAGAGGGAGAGAGGAAAGCATGAGGGGGAGAGAGAGATAGAGGAGAGCATGTGGGAGAGAGAGAGAGGAGATCATGTGGGAGACAGAGAGAGGGGATCATGTGGGAGAGAGAGAGAGCAGATCGTGTGAGAGAGAGAGGGAGGAGAGGAGAGATTGTGAGAGAGAGAAGGAGGAGAGCGTGTGTGTCAGATAGAGAGAAAGGAGCATGTGTGGGAGAGAGAAAGAGAGAGGCAAGTGTGTGGGAGGGAGAGAGAGGAGAGGATGTGGATGAGAGAGAGAGAGGAGAGCGTGTGGCAGAGAGAGAGAGAGAGGAGAGCGTGTGGCAGAGAGAGAGAGGAGAGCGTGTGGGAGAGAGAGAGAGGAAAGCATGTGGGAGAGAGAGAGGAAAGCATGTGGGAGAGAGAGAGAGGAGAACGTGTGGAAGAGAGAGGAGAGCGTGTTGGAGATAGAGAGAGGAGAGCATGTGTGTGTGAGAGAGACAGGGGACAGTATGAGGAAGAGAGAGGAGAGTGTGTGGGAGAGAGAGCGTGTGGGGGAGTGAGAGAGAATGTGGGAGAGAGAGAGAGAGATGAGAGCATGTGGGAGAGAGATAGAGAGAGGAGAGTGTGTGGGAGAGGGAGAGAGAGGAGAGTGTGTGGGAGAGAGAGAGAGAGGAGAGTTTATGGGAGAGAGAGAGAGAGGTGAGTGTGTGGGAGAGAGAGAATGAGGAGATTGTGTGGGAGAGAGAGAGAGAGGAGAGCGTGTGTGAGAGAGAGAGGAGAGCGTGTGGCAGAGGGAAAGGAGAGTGTGTGGGAGAGAGAGAGAGGAAAGGAGAGTGCGTGGGAGAGAGAGAGAGGAGAGGAGAGCGTGTGGGAGAGGAGAGGAGAAATTGTGTGTGTCAGAGAGGGAGAGAGAGGAGAGTGTGTGGGAGGGATATAGAGGAGAGTATGTGGGATAGAGAGAGAGGAGAGTGTGTGGGCGAGAGTGTGAGAGAGAGAAGAGAGTGTGTGGGAGAGATAGAGAGAGGAGAGTGTATGGGAGAGATAGCGAGAGGACAGTGTGTGGGAGAGAGAGAGAGGAGAGTGTGTGGGTGAGAGAGAGAGATAGGAGAGTTTGTGGGAGAGTGAGAGAGGAGAGTGTGTGGGAGAGAGAGAGAGAGGAGAGAGTGTGTGGGAGAGAGAGAGAGAGGAGAGTGTGTGAGAGAGAGAGAGAGAGGAGAGTGTGTGGGAGACATAGCGAGAGGACAGTGTGTGGGAGAGAGAGAGAGGAGAGTGTGTGGGAGAGAGAGAGAGGAGAGTGTGTGGGAGAGAGAGAGAGAGAGGAGAGTGTGTGGGAGAGAGAGAGAGAGGAGAGTGTGTGGGAGAGAGAGAGCGAGGAGAGTGTGTGGGAGAGAGAGAGAGATAGGAGAGTGTGTGGGAGAGAGAGAGAGAGGAGAGTGTGTGGGAGAGAGAGAGAGAGGAGAGTGTGTGGGAGAGAGAGAGAGAGGAGAGTGTGTGGGAGAGAGAGAGAGAGGAGAGTGTGTGGGAGAGAGAGAGAGAGGAGAGTTTGTGGGAGAGAGAGAGAGAGGAGATTGTGTGGGAGAGAGAGAGAGAGGAGAGTGTGTGGGAGAGAGAGAGTAGAGCGTTTGGGAGACAGAGAAGAGAGCATGTGGGACTGAGAGAGAGAAGAGAGTGTGTGGGAGAGATAGAGAGAGGAGGGTGTGTTGGAGAGAGAGAGAGAGGAGAGTGTGTGGGAGAGAGAGAGTGAGAGGAGAGTGCGTGGGAGAGGGAGAGAGAGGAGAGTGTGTGGGAGAGAGAGAGAGGAGAGTGTGTAGGAGACGGATAGAAGAGAGTGTGTGGGAGAGTGAGAGCAGAGAGTGTGTGGGAGAGCGAGAGAAGAGAGTGTGTGGGAGAGCGAGAGAAGAGTTAGTATGGGAGAGCGAGATAAGTGAGTGTGTGGGAGAGCGAGATAAGAGAGTGTGTGGGAGAGGGAGAGAAAGGAGCATGTGTGGGAGAGAGAGAGAGAGAGGAGAGTGTGTGGGAGAGAGAGAGAGAGAGAGGAGAGTGTGTGGGAGAGAGAGAGAGAGGAGAGAGTGTGTGGGAGAGAGAGAGAGAGGAGAGTGTGTGAGAGAGAGAGAGAGAGAGGAGAGTGTGTGGGAGACATAGCGAGAGGACAGTGTGTGGGAGAGATCGAGAGGAGAGTGTGTGGGAGAGAGAGAGAGGAGAGTGTGTGGGAGAGAGAGAGAGAGAGGAGAGTGTGTGGGATAGAGAGAGAGAGAGGAGAGTGTGTGGGAGAGAGAGAGAGAGAGGAGAGTGTGTGGGAGAGAGAGAGAGGAGAGTGTGTGGGAGAGAGAGAGGAGAGCATGTGGGACTGAGAGAGAGAAGAGAGCATGTGGGACTGAGAGAGAGAAGAGAGCATGTGGGACTGAGAGAGAGAAGAGAGTGTGTGGGAGAGATAGAGAGAGGAGAGTGTGTGGGAGAGAGAGAGAGAGGAGAGTGTGTGGGAGAGAGAGAGAGAGAGGAGAGTGCGTGGGAGAGAGAGAGAGGAGTGTGTGGGAGAGAGAGAGAGAGAGGAGAGTGTGTGGGAGAGAGAGAGAGAGAGAGGAGAGTGTGTGGGAGGGAGAGGAGATTGTGTAGGAGAGGGAGAGAAGAGAGTGCGTGGGAGAGCGAGAGAAGAGAGTGTGTGGGAGAGCGAGAGAAGAGAGTGTGTGGGAGAGCGAGAGAAGAGAGTGTATGGGAGAGCGAGATAAGAGAGTGTGTGGGAGAGCGAGATAAGAGAGTGTGTGGGAGAGAGAAGAGAGTGTGTGGGAAAAAGCGATTGAGAGAGAGGAGAGTGTGTGGGAAAGAGAGAGAGAGAGAGGAGAGTGTTTGGGAAAGTTAGATTGAGCTTAGAGTGTGTGCTAGAGGGAGAGAGAGAGAGCAGAGCGTGTGCGAGAGAAAGAGAGAATAGAGCGTGTGGGAGAGGAGAGAGAGACGAGCATGTGGGAGAGAGAGAGGAGAGCATGTGGGAGAGAGAGAGAGAGAGGAGACTATGTGGGAGAGAGACAGAGGAGCGCGTGTGTGTGAGAGAGACAGGGGGTACTGTGAGGGAGAGAGGAGAGTGTGTGGGAGAGAGTGAGAAGAGCGTGTGTGGCAGAGAGAGAGAGAGAGGAGAGCGTGTGGCAGAGAGAGAGAGGATAGCGTGTGGGAGAGAGAGAGATGAAAGCATGTGGGAGAGAGAGAGGAAAGCATGTGGGAGAGAGAGAGAGGAGAACGTGTGGAAGAGAGAGGAGAGCGTGTTGGAGATAGAGAGAGGAGAGCATGTGTGTGTGAGAGAGACAGGGGACAGTATGAGGAAGAGAGAGGAGAGTGTGTGGGAGAGAGAGCGTGTGGGGGAGAGAGAGAGAATGTGGGAGAGAGAGAGAGAGATGAGAGCATGTGGGAGAGAGATAGAGAGAGGAGAGTGTGTGGGAGAGGGAGAGAGAGGAGAGTGTGTGGGAGAGAGAGAGAGGATGAGCGAGTGGGAGAGAGCGAGTGAGGAGAGCGTGTGGGAGAGAGAGAGAGGAGAGCGTGTGGGAGAGAGAGAGAGGAAAGCGTGTGGGAGAGAGAGAGAGAGGAGAGCATGTGGGAGAGAGAGAGGAGAGCGTGTGGGAGAGAGTGAGTGAGGAGCGCATGTGTGTCAGAGAGAGAGAGAGAGGAGAGTGTGTGTGGAAGAGAGAGAGAGAAGACAGTGTGTGGGAGAGAGAGAGAGAGGAGAGTGTGTGGGAGAGAGAGAGAGAGGAGAGTGTGTTGGAGAGAGAGAGGAGAGTGTGTGGGAGAGAGTGAGAAGAGCGTGTGTGGTATAGAGAGAGAGAGAGGAGAGTGTGTGGGACAGAGAGAGAGGAGAGTGTGTAGGAGAGGGATAGAAGAGAATGTGTGGGAGAGTGAGAGAAGAGAGTGTGTGGGAGAGCGAGAGAAGAGAGTGTGTGGGAGAGCGAGAGAAGAGTGTGTATGGGAGAGCGAGATAAGAGAGTGTGTGGGAGAGCGAGATAAGAGAGTGCGTTGGAGAGAGAGAGAAAGGAGAGTGTGTGGGAGAGAGAGAGAGAGAGGAGAGTGTGTGGGAGAGAGAGAGAGAGAGAGCAGAGTGTGTGGGAGAGAGAGAGGAGAGTGTGTAGGAGAGGGAGAGAAGAGAGTGTGTGGCAGAGCGAGAGAAGAGAGTGTGTGGGAGAGTGAGAGAAGAGTGTGTATGGGAGAGCGAGATAAGAGAGTGTGTGGGAGAGCCAGATAAGAGAGTGTGTGGGAGAGCCAGATAAGAGAGTGTGTGGGAGAGAGAGAGAAGAGAGTGTGTGGGAGAGAGAGAGAAGAGAGTGTGTGGGAAAAAGCGAGTGAGAGAGAGGAGAGTGTGTGGGAAAGAGAGCGAGAGAGAGGAGAGTGTTTGGGAAAGAGAGATTGAGATGAGAGTGTGTGCTAGAGGGAGAGAGAGAGAGCAGAGCGTGTGCGAGAGAAAGAGAGAATAGAGCGTGTGGGAGAGGAGAGAGAGATGAGCATGTGGGAGAGAGAGAGGTGAGCATGTGGGAGAGAGAGAGAGAGAGGAGACTATGTGGGAGAGAGAGAGGAGAGCGTGTGTGTGTGAGAGACAGGGGGGACTGTGAGGGAGAGAGGATAGTGTGTGGGAGAGAGTGA
This sequence comes from Isurus oxyrinchus, assembly GCA_026770705.1. Taxonomy (NCBI): domain Eukaryota; kingdom Metazoa; phylum Chordata; class Chondrichthyes; order Lamniformes; family Lamnidae; genus Isurus; species Isurus oxyrinchus. Next base: position 18,016 of record JANJGN010004282.1, on the reverse strand, counting down.
GAAGAGCGTGTGTGGGAGAGAGAGAGAAGAGAGTGTGTGGGTGAGAGAGAGAGAGAGGAGAGCGTGTGGGACAGAGAGACAGAGAGAGGAGAGTGTGTGGGAAAGGTAGAGAGAGCAGAGTGTGTGGGAGAGAGAGAGAGGAGAGTGTGTGGGACAGAGAGAGAGAGAGACGAGAGCATGTGGGGGAGAAGAGAGGAGAGTGTGTGGGAGAGAGAGAAGAGAGCGTTTGAGAGAGAGAGAGGCGAGCGTGTGGGAGAGAGAGAGGGAGGAGAGCGTGAGGGAGAGAGAGAGAGGAGAGCGTGAGAGGGAGAGAGAGAGAGAGGAGAGCATGAGAGGGAGAGAGGGAGAGAGGATAGCATGAGGGGGAGAGAGAGATAGAGGAGAGCATGTGGGAGAGAGAGAGAGGAGATCGTGTGGGAGACAGAGAGAGGGGATCATATGGGAGAGAGAGAGAGCAGATCGTGTGAGAGAGAGAGGGAGGAGAGGAGAGCTTGTGAGAGAGAGAAGGAGGAGAGCGTGTGTGTCAGATAGAGAGAAAGGAGCATGTGTGGGAGAGAGAAAGAGAGAGGCAAGTGTGTGGGAGGGAGAGAGAGGAGAGGATGTGGATGAGAGAGAGAGAGGAGAGCATGTGGGAGAGAAAGAGAGAGGAGACCGTGTGGCAGAGAGAGAGAAGAGAGGAGAGAGTGTTGCAGAGAGAGAGAGAGGAGAGCGTGTGGCAGAGAGAGAGAGAGAGGAGAGCGTGTGGCAGAGAGAGAGAGAGGAGAGCATGTGGGCAAGAGAGAGAGAGGAGAGCATGTGGGCAAGAGAGAGAAGAGAGGAGAGCGTTTGGCAGAGAGAGAGAGGAGAGCGTGTGGGAGAGAGAGAGAGGAAAGCATGTGGGAGAGAGAGAGGAAAGCATGTGGGAGAGAGAGAGAGGAGAACGTGTGGAAGAGAGAGGAGAGCGTGTTGGAGATAGAGAGAGGAGAGCATGTGTGTGTGAGAGAGACAGGGGACAGTATGAGGAAGAGAGAGGAGAGTGTGTGGGAGAGAGAGCGTGTGGGGGAGAGAGAGAGAATGTGGGAGAGAGAGAGAGAGATGAGAGCATGTGGGAGAGAGATAGAGAGAGGAGAGTGTGTGGGAGAGGGAGAGAGAGGAGAGTGTGTGGGAGAGAGAGAGAGGATGAGCGAGTGGGGGAGATAGAGAGAGGAGAGCATATGGGAGAGAGAGAGAACCTGTGGGAGAGAGAGAAGAGAGCATGTGGGAGTGAGAGAGAGAAGAGAGTGTGTGGGAGAGAAAGAGATAGGAGAGCGTGTGGGAGAGAGTGAGAGGCTACTGAGTGGCAGAGAGTGAGAGGTAAGCGAGTGGGAGAGAGAGATAGGAGAGCGTGTGGGAGAGAGTGAGAGGCAAGTGAGTGGGAGAGAGTGAGAGGTAAGCGAGTGGGAGAGAGAGAGGAGAGGGAGTGGGAGAGAGAGAGAGAGGATGAGCGAGTGGGAGAGAGAGGAGAGCATGTGGGAGAGAGAAAGAGAGGAGAGCATGTGGGAGAGAGAGAGAGAGGAGAGCATGTGGGATAGAGAGAGAGAGGAGAGCATGTGGGATAGAGAGAGAGAGGAGACCGTGTTGGAGACAGAGAGAGGAGAGCGTGTGGGAGAGAGAGAGAGACAGGAGAGCGTGTGGGGAGAGAGGAGAGTGTGTGGGAGAGAAAGAGAGAGGAGTGCGTCAGGGAGAGAGTGAGAGAGGAGAGCATGAGAGGGAGGGAGAGAGATGAGAGCGTGAGGGAGAGAGAGAGAGCAGAGCGTGTGGGCGAGAGAGAGACAGGAGAGAGTGTTGGAGAGAGAGAGAGAGGAGATCGTGTGGGAGAGAGAGAGGAGAGAAGAGCGTTTGGGAGAGAGAAGGAGGAGAGCGTGTGTGTCAGAGAGAGAGAGAGGAGAGTGTGTGGGAGAGAGAGAGAGGAGAGTGTGTGGGACAGAGAGAGATGAGAGTGTGTGCGAGAGAGAGAGAGGACAGTGTGTGGGAGAGAGAGAGAGAGGAGAGGTTGTGGGAGAGAGAGAAGAGAGGACAGCATGTGGGATAGAGAGAGAGGAGACGAGAGTGTGTGGGAGAGAGCGAGAGAGGAGAGCGTGTGTGTCACAGAGAGAGAGAGGAGAGTGTGTGGGAGAGAGAGAAAGTAGACTGTGTTATAGAGAGCGAGTGTGTGGGGGAGAGAGAGAGAGAAGACAGTGTGTGGGAGAGAGAAAGAGAGGAGAGTGTGTGGGAGAGAGAGAGAGAGGAGAGTGTGTTGGAGTGAGACAGGAGAGTGTGGGGCAGAGAGAGAGAGAGGAGTCTGTGTAGGAGAGAGAGAGAGAGGAGAGTGTGTGTGAGAGAGAGAGGAGAGCGTGTGGCAGATGGAAAGGAGAGTGTGTGGGAGAGAGAGAGAGGAAAGGGGAGTGTGTGGGAGAGAGAGAGATGAGAGGAGAGCGTGTGGGAGAGGAGAGGAGAGCGTGTGTGTCAGAGAGAGAGAGAGAGGAGAGAGTGTGTGGGAGGGATATAGAGGAGAGTATGTGGGATAGAGAGAGAGGAGAGTGTGTGGGCGAGAGAGTGAGAGAGAGAAGAGAGTGTGTCGGCGAGATAGAGAGAGGAGTGTGTATGGGAGAGATAGCGAGAGGGCAGTGTGTGGGAGAGAGAGAGAGGAGAGTGTGTGGGAGAGAGAGAGAGAGAGGAGAGTGTGTGGGAGAGAGAGAGAGAGAGGAGAGTGTGTGGGAGAGAGAGAGAGAGGAGAGGTTGTGGGAGAGAGAGAAGAGAGGACAGCATGTGGGATAGAGAGAGAGGAGACGAGAGTGTGTGGGAGAGAGCGAGAGAGGAGAGCGTGTGTGTCACAGAGAGAGAGAGGAGAGTGTGTGGGAGAGAGAGAAAGTAGACTGTGTTATAGAGAGCGAGTGTGTGGGGGAGAGAGAGAGAGAAGACAGTGTGTGGGAGAGAGAAAGAGAGGAGAGTGTGTGGGAGAGAGAGAGAGAGGAGAGTGTGTTGGAGTGAGAGAGGAGAGTGTGGGGCAGAGAGAGAGAGAGGAGTCTGTGTAGGAGAGAGAGAGAGAGGAGAGTGTGGGAGAGAGAGAGAGGAAAGGGGAGTGTGTGGGAGAGAGAGAGATGAGAGGAGAGCGTGTGGGAGAGGAGAGGAGAGCGTGTGTGTCAGAGAGAGAGAGAGAGGAGAGAGTGTGTGGGAGGGATATAGAGGAGAGTATGTGGGATAGAGAGAGAGGAGAGTGTGTGGGCGAGAGAGTGAGAGAGAGAAGAGAGTGTGTCGGCGAGATAGAGAGAGGAGAGTGTATGGGAGAGATAGCGAGAGGGCAGTGTGTGGGAGAGAGAGAGAGGAGAGTGTGTGGGAGAGAGAGAGAGAGAGGAGAGTGTGTGGGAGAGAGAGAGAGAGGAGAGTGTGTGGGAGGGAGAGAGAGAGGAGAGTGTGTGGGAGAGAGAGAGAGAGGAGAGTGTGTGGGAGAGAGAGAGAGAGAGGAGAGTGTGTGGGAGAGATAGCGAGAGGACAGTGTGTGGGAGAGAGAGAGAGGAGTGTCTGGGATAGAGAGAGATGAGAGTGTGTGCGAGAGAGAGGGAGGCCAGTGTGTGGTAGAGAGAGAGAGAGGAGAGGTTGTGGGAGAGAGAGAGGAGAGGACAGCATGTGGGATAGAGAGAGAGCAGACAAGAGCGTGTGGGAGAGAGCGAGAGAGGAGAGCGTGTGTGTCACAGAGAGAGAGAGGAGAGTGTGTGGGAGAGAGAGAGAGTAGACTGTGTTATACAGAGAGAGTGTGTGGGGGAGAGAGAGAGAGTGGAGTCTGTGTAGGAGAGAGAGAGAGAGAGGAGAGTGTGTGGGAGAGAGAGAGAGAGGAGATTGTGTGGGAGAGAGAGAGAGAGAGCGGAGAGTGTGGGGGAGAGAGAGAGAGAGAGGAGAGTGTGTGGGAGAGAGAGAGAGAGGAGAGTGTGTGGGAGAGAGAGAGATAGGAGAGTGTGTGGGAGAGAGAGAGAGAGGAGAGTGTGTGGGAGAGAGAGAGAGAGGAGAGTGTGTGGGAGAGAGAGAGAGAGGAGAGTGTGTGGGAGAGAGAGAGAGAGAGGAGAGTGTGTGGGAGAGAGAGAGGAGAGTTTGTGTGAGAGAGAGAGGATAGCGTGTGGCAGAGGTAAAGGAGAGTGTGTGGGAGAGAGAGAGAGGAAAGGAGAGTGTGTGGGAGAGAGAGAGAGGAGAGGAGAGCGTGTTGGAGAGGATTGGATAGCGTGTGTGTCAGAGAGAGAGAGAGAGGAGAGTGTGTGGGAGGGATATAGAGGAGAGTATGTGGGATAGAGAGAGAGGAGAGTGTGTGGGCGAGAGAGTGAGAGAGAGAAGAGAGTGTGTGGGAGAGATAGAGAGAGGAGAGTGTATGGGAGAGATAGCGAGAGGACAGTGTGTGGGAGAGAGAGAGAGGAGAGTGTTGGGAGAGAAAGAGAGAGAGGGGAGTGTGTGGGAGAGAGAGAGAGAGAGGAGAGTGTGTGCGAGAGAGAGAGAGAGGGGAGTGTGTGAGAGCGAGAGAGAGAGGAGAGTGTGTGGGAGAGAGACAGAGAGAGGAGAGTGTGTGGGAGAGATAGCGAGAGGACAGTCTGTGGGAGAGAGAGAGAGGAGAGTGTGTGGGAGAGAGACAGAGAGACGAGAGTGTGTGGGAGAGAGAGAGAGAGAGAGGAGATTGTGTGGGAGAGAGAGAGAGGAGAGTGTGTGGGAGAGAGACAGAGAGAGGAGAGTGTGTGGGAGAGATAGCGAGAGGACAGTCTGTGGGAGAGAGAGAGAGGAGAGTGTGTGGGAGAGAGACAGAGAGAGGAGAGTGTGTTGGAGAGAGAGAGAGAGAGTAGATTGTGTGGGAGAGAGAGAGAGAGAGGAGAGTGTGACGGAGAGAGAGAGAGAGAGGAGAGTGTGTGGGAGAGAGGGAGAGAGAGAGGAGAGTGTGTGGGAGAGAGAGAGAGGAGAGTGTGTGGGAGAGAGAGAGAGAGAAGAGCGTGTGTGGGAGAGAGAGAGAGGAGAGTGTGTGGGAGAGAGAGAGAGAGAGGAGAGTGTGTGGGAGAGAGAGAGATGAGAGGAGAGCGTGTGGGAGAGGAGAGGAGAGCGTGTGTGTCAGAGAGAGAGAGAGAGGAGAGTGTGTGGGAGGGATATAGAGGAGAGTATGTGGGATAGAGAGAGAGGAGAGTGTGTGGGCGAGAGAGTGAGAGAGAGAAGAGAGTGTGTCGGCGAGATAGAGAGAGGAGAGTGTATGGGAGAGATAGCGAGAGGGCAGTGTGTGGGAGAGAGAGAGAGGAGAGTGTGTGGGAGAGAGAGAGAGAGAGGAGAGTGTGTGGGAGAGAGAGAGAGAGGAGAGTGTGTGGGAGGGAGAGAGAGAGGAGAGTGTGTGGGAGAGAGAGAGAGAGGAGAGTGTGTGGGAGAGAGAGAGAGAGAGGAGAGTGTGTGGGAGAGATAGCGAGAGGACAGTGTGTGGGAGAGAGAGAGAGGAGTGTCTGGGATAGAGAGAGATGAGAGTGTGTGCGAGAGAGAGGGAGGCCAGTGTGTGGTAGAGAGAGAGAGAGGAGAGGTTGTGGGAGAGAGAGAGGAGAGGACAGCATGTGGGATAGAGAGAGAGCAGACAAGAGCGTGTGGGAGAGAGCGAGAGAGGAGAGCGTGTGTGTCACAGAGAGAGAGAGGAGAGTGTGTGGGAGAGAGAGAGAGTAGACTGTGTTATACAGAGAGAGTGTGTGGGGGAGAGAGAGAGAGTGGAGTCTGTGTAGGAGAGAGAGAGAGAGAGGAGAGTGTGTGGGAGAGAGAGAGAGAGGAGATTGTGTGGGAGAGAGAGAGAGAGAGCGGAGAGTGTGGGGGAGAGAGAGAGAGAGAGGAGAGTGTGTGGGAGAGAGAGAGAGAGGAGAGTGTGTGGGAGAGAGAGAGATAGGAGAGTGTGTGGGAGAGAGAGAGAGAGGAGAGTGTGTGGGAGAGAGAGAGAGAGGAGAGTGTGTGGGAGAGAGAGAGAGAGGAGAGTGTGTGGGAGAGAGAGAGAGAGAGGAGAGTGTGTGGGAGAGAGAGAGGAGAGTTTGTGTGAGAGAGAGAGGATAGCGTGTGGCAGAGGTAAAGGAGAGTGTGTGGGAGAGAGAGAGAGGAAAGGAGAGTGTGTGGGAGAGAGAGAGAGGAGAGGAGAGCGTGTTGGAGAGGATTGGATAGCGTGTGTGTCAGAGAGAGAGAGAGAGGAGAGTGTGTGGGAGGGATATAGAGGAGAGTATGTGGGATAGAGAGAGAGGAGAGTGTGTGGGCGAGAGAGTGAGAGAGAGAAGAGAGTGTGTGGGAGAGATAGAGAGAGGAGAGTGTATGGGAGAGATAGCGAGAGGACAGTGTGTGGGAGAGAGAGAGAGGAGAGTGTTGGGAGAGAAAGAGAGAGAGGGGAGTGTGTGGGAGAGAGAGAGAGAGAGGAGAGTGTGTGCGAGAGAGAGAGAGAGGGGAGTGTGTGAGAGCGAGAGAGAGAGGAGAGTGTGTGGGAGAGAGACAGAGAGAGGAGAGTGTGTGGGAGAGATAGCGAGAGGACAGTCTGTGGGAGAGAGAGAGAGGAGAGTGTGTGGGAGAGAGACAGAGAGAGGAGAGTGTGTGGGAGAGAGAGAGAGAGAGAGGAGATTGTGTGGGAGAGAGAGAGAGGAGAGTGTGTGGGAGAGAGACAGAGAGAGGAGAGTGTGTGGGAGAGATAGCGAGAGGACAGTCTGTGGGAGAGAGAGAGAGGAGAGTGTGTGGGAGAGAGACAGAGAGAGGAGAGTGTGTTGGAGAGAGAGAGAGAGAGTAGATTGTGTGGGAGAGAGAGAGAGAGAGGAGAGTGTGACGGAGAGAGAGAGAGAGAGGAGAGTGTGTGGGAGAGAGGGAGAGAGAGAGGAGAGTGTGTGGGAGAGAGAGAGAGGAGAGTGTGTGGGAGAGAGAGAGAGAAGAGCGTGTGTGGGAGAGAGAGAGAGAGGAGAGTGTGTGGGAGAGAGAGAGAGAGAGGAGAGTGTGTGGGAGAGAGAGAGAGAGAGGAGAGTGTGTGGGAGAGAGAGAGGAGAGTGTAGGAGAGGGAGAGAAGAGTGTGTGGGAGAGCGAGAGAAGAGAGTGTGTGGGAGAGCGAGAGAAGAGAGTGTGTGGGAGAGTGAGAGAAGAGAGTGTGTGGGAGAGCGAGGGAAGAGAGTGTGTGGGAGAGCGAGAGAAGAGAGTGTATGGGAGAGCGAGATAAGAGAGTGTGTGGGAGAGCGAGATAAGAGAGTGTGTGGGAGAGCGAGATAAGAGAGTGTGTGGGAGAGAGAGAGAAGAGAGTGTGTGGGAGAGAGAGAGAAGAGAGTGTGTGGGAGAGAGAGAGAAGAGAGTGTGTGGGAGAGAGAGAGAAGAGAGTGTGTGGGAAAAAGCGAGTGAGAGAGAGGAGAGTGTGTGGGAAAGAGAGAGAGAGAGAGGAGACTGTTTGGGAAAGAGAGATTGAGATTAGAGTGTGTGCTAGAGGGAGAGAGAGAGAGCAGAGCGTGTGCGAGAGAAAGAGTGAATAGAGCGTGTGGGAGAGCAGAGAGAGACGAGCATGTGGGAGAGAGAGAGGAGAGCATGTGGAGAGGAGAGCATGTGGGAGAGAGAGAGAGGAGAACGTGTGTGTGTGAGAGACAGGGGGGGACTGTGAGGGAGAGAGGATAGTGTGTGGGAGAGAGTGAGAAGAGCGTGTGTGGGAGAGAGAGAGAAGAGAGTGTGTGGGTGAGAGAGAGAGAGAGGAGAGCGTGTGGGACAGAGAGACAGAGAGAGGAGAGTGTGTGGGAAAGGTAGAGAGAGCAGAGTGTGTGGGAGAGAGAGAGAGGAGAGTGTGTGGGACAGAGAGAGAGAGAGACGAGAGCATGTGGGGGAGAAGAGAGGAGAGTGTGTGGGAGAGAGAGAAGAGAGCGTTTGAGAGAGAGGCGAGTGTGTGGGAGAGAGAGAGGGAGGAGAGCGTGAGGGAGAGAGAGAGAGGAGAGCGTGAGAGGGAGAGAGAGAGAGAGGAGAGCATGAGAGGGAGAGAGGGAGAGAGGATAGCATGAGAGGGAGAGAGAGATAGAGGGGAGCATGTGGGAGAGAGAGAGAGGAGATCGTGTGGGAGACAGAGAGAGGGGATCATGTGGGAGAGAGAGAGAGCAGATCGTGTGGGAGAGAGAGGGAGGAGAGGAGAGCTTGTGAGAGAGAGAAGGAGGAGAGCGTGTGTGTCAGATAGAGAGAAAGGAGCATGTGTGGGAGAGAGAAAGAGAGAGGCAAGTGTGTGGGAGGGAGAGAGAGGAGAGGATGTGGATGAGAGAGAGAGAGGAGAGCATGTGGGAGAGAAAGAGAGAGGAGAGCGTGTGGCAGAGAGAGAGAAGAGAGGAAAGAGTGTTGCAGAGAGAGAGAGAGGAGAGCGTGTGGCAGAGAGAGAGAGAGAGGAGAGCGTGTGGGAGAGAGAGAGAGGAGAGCGTGTGGGAGAGAGAGAGAGGAAAGCATGTGGGAGAGAGAGAGGAAAGCATGTGGGAGAGAGATAGAGGAGAACGTGTGGAAGAGAGAGGAGAGCGTGTTGGAGATAGAGAGAGGAGAGCATGTGTGTGTGAGAGAGACAGGGGACAGTATGAGGAAGAGAGAGGAGAGTGTGTGGGAGAGAGAGTGTGTGGGAGAGAGAGAGAGTATGTGGGAGAGAGAGAGAAGAGAGTGTGTGGGAGAGATAGAGAGAGGAGAGTGTGTGTGAGAGAGAGAGAGGAGAGCATGTGGGAGAGAGAGATAGAGAGAGGAGAGTGTGTGGGAGAGGGAGAGAGAGGAGAGTGTGTGGGAGAGAGCGAGTGAGGAGAGCATGTGTGTCAGAGAGAGAGAGAGAGGAGAGTGTGTGGGGAAGAGAGAGAGAGAAGACAGTGTGTGGGAGAGAGAGAGAGAGGAGAGTGTGTGGGAGAGAGAGAGAGAGGAGTGTGTGTTGGAGAGAGAGAGGAGAGTGTGTGGGGGAGAGAGAGATAGGAGAGTGTGTGGGAGAGAGAGAGATAGGAGAGTGTGTGGGAGAGAGAGAGATAGGAGAGTGTTTGGGAGAGAGAGAGAGAGGAGAGTGTGTGCGAGAGAGAGGGAGAGGAGAGTGTGTGGGAGAGAGAGAGAGGAGAGCGTGTGGGGGAGATAGAGAGAGGAGAGCATATGGGAGAGAGAGAGCATGTGGGAGAGAGAGAAGAGAGCATGTGGGAGTGAGAGAGAGAAGAGAGTGTGTGGGAGAGATAGAGAGAGGAGAGTGTGTGAGAGAGAGAGAGAGGAGAGCGTGTGGGAGAGAGAGATAGGAGAGCGTGTGGGAGAGAGTGAGAGGCAAGTGAGTGGGAGAGAGTGAGAGGTAAGCGAGTGGGAGAGAGAGATAGGAGAGCGTGTGGGAGAGAGTGAGAGGCAAGTGAGTGGGAGAGAGTGAGAGGTAAGCGAGTGGGAGAGAGAGAGGAGAGGGAGTGGGAGAGAGAAAGAGAGGAGAGCATGTGGGAGAGAGAGAGAGAGGAGAGCATATGGGATAGAGAGAGAGAGGAGACCATGTTGGAGACAGAGAGAGGAGAGCGGTGTGGGAGAGAGAGAGAGACAGGAGAGCGTGTGGGGAGAGAGGAGAGTGTGTGGGAGAGAGAGAGAAGAGAGTGTGTGGGAGAGAGAGAGAAGTGAGTGTGTGGGAAAAAGCGAGTGAGAGAGAGGAGAGTGTGTGGGAAAGAGAGAGAGAGAGAGGAGACTGTTTGGGAAAGAGAGATTGAGATTAGAGTGTGTGCTAGAGGGAGAGAGAGAGAGCAGAGCGTGTGCGAGAGAAAGAGAGAATAGAGCGTGTGGGAGAGGAGAGAGAGACGAGCTGTGGGAGAGAGAGAGGAGAGCATGTGGGAGAGAGAGAGAGAGAGAGAGGAGACTATGTGGGGAGAGAGAGAGTGGAGAGCGTGTGTGTGTGAGAGACAGGGGGGACTGTGAGGGAGAGAGGATAGTGTGTGGAGAGAGTGAGAAGAGCGTGTGTGGGAGGGAGAGAGAAGAGAGTGTGTGGGTGAGAGAGAGAGAGAGGAGAGCGTGTGGGACAGAGAGATAGAGAGAGCAGAGTGTGTGGGAGAGGGAGAGAGAGCAGAGTGTGTGGGGAGAGAGAGAGAGGAGAGTGTGTGGGACAGAGAGACAGAGAGACGAGAGCATGTGGGGGAGAGAGAGAGGAGAGTGTGTGGGAGTGAGAGAAGAGAGCATTTGAGAGTGAGAGAGGCGAGCGTGTGGGAGAGAGAGAGGGAGGAGAGCGTGAGGGAGAGAGAGAGAGGAGAGCGTGAGAGGGAGAGAGGGAGAGAGGAAAGCATGAGGGGGAGAGAGAGATAGAGGAGAGCATGTGGGAGAGAGAGAGAGAGGAGAGCCTGTGGGAGAGAAAGAGAGAGGAGAGCGTGTGGCAGAGAGAGAGAAGAGTGGAGAGCGAGTTGCAGAGAGAGAGAGAGGAGACCATGTGGCAGAGAGAGAGAGAGGAGAGCGTTGTGGCAGAGAGAGAGCGAGGAGAGCATGTGGGCAAGAGAGAGAAGAGAGGAGAGCGTGTGGGAGAGAGAGAGAGGAGAGCGTGTGGGGAGAGAGAGAGAGGAGAGCGTGTGGGAGAGAGAGAGAGGAAAGCATGTGGGAGAGAGAGAGGAAAGCATGTGGGAGAGAGAGAGGAGAGCGTGTGGGAAAGAGAGAGGTGAGCGTGTGGGATACAGAGAGAGGTGAACGTGTGGAAGAGAGAGGAGAATGTGTGGGAGATGGAAAGGATAGCATGTGGGAGAGAGAGAGGAGAGGAGAGCGTGTGTGTCAGAGTGAGAGAGGAGAGTGTGTGGGAGAGAGAGAGGAGAGTGTGTGGGAGAGAGAGAGAGAGGAGAGTGTGTGGGAGAGAGAGACAGAGGCGAGCGTGAGGGAGAGAGAGGGAAAGCAGAGCGTGTGTTAGAGAGAGAGAGACGAGCGTGTGGGAGAGAGAGAGAGCGGAGAGCATGTGGGAGAGAGAGAGTAAAGAGGAGAGCATGTCGGAGAGAGAAAGAGGAGAGCATGTGTGTCAGAGAGAGAAAGAGAGAGCGGAGTGTGTGGGAGAGAGAGAGAGTATGAGCGAGGTGGGAGAGAGAGAGGATTACGTGTGGGAGAGAGAGAGAGAGGAGAATATGTGGGGAGAGAGACAGAGATAGCATGTGGGAGAGAGAGGGAGAGGAGTGCGTGTGGGAGAGAGAGACAGGAGAGCATGTGGGAGAGAGGGAGGGAGGAGTGCGTGAGGGAGAGAGAGAGAGGAGAGTGTGAGGGGAGAGAGAGAGAGAGAGGAGAGCATGAGAGGGAGAGAGAGAGAGGAGAGCATGTGGGAGACAGAGAGAGAGGAGAGCTTGTGGGAGAGAGAAGGAGGAGAGCGTGTGTGTCAGAGAGAGAGAAAAGAGAGTGTGTGGGAGAGAGAGAGAGAGATGAGGACTGTGTTGTAGAGAGAGAGATGAGAGTGTGTGGGAGAGAGAGAGAGAGGAGAGTGTGTGGGATAATGAGAGAGAGGAGAGTGTGTGGGAGATAAAGAGAGAGGAGAGCGTGTGGGAGAGACAGAGTGAGAGAGAGGAGACCATGTGGGAGAGAGAGAGAGGAGAGCATGTGTGTGTGAGAGAGACTGGGGACAGTATGAGGAAGAGAGAGGAGAGTGTGTGGGAGAGTGAGTGTGTGGGGAGAGAGAGAGAGTATGTGGGAGAGAGAGAGAGAGATGAGAGCATGTGGGAGAGAGACATAGAGAGAGGAGAGTGTGTGGGAGAGGGAGAGAGAGGAGAGTGTGTGGGAGAGAGAGAGAAGAGAGTGTGTGGGAGAGAGAGAGAAGAGAGTGTGAGGGAGAGAGAGAGAGAGAGGAGAGTGTATGGGAGGAGAGAGAGAGGAGAGCGTGTGGGAGAGAGAGAGAGGAGAGCGTGTGGGAGAGAGAGAGGGCGGAGAGCATGTGGAGAGAGAGAGGAGAGCGTGTGGGAGAGAGAAGAGAGCATGTGGGAGTGAGAGAGAGAAGAGAGTGTGTGGGAGAGATAGAGAGAGGAGAGTGTGTGAGAGAGAGTGAGAGGTAAGCGAGTGGGAGAGAGAGAGGAGAGGGGAGTGGGAGAGAGAGAGAGAGAGGATGAGCGAGTGGGAGAGTGAGGAGAACTTGTGGGAGAGACAAAGAGAGGAGCGCATGTGGGAGAGAGAGAGAGAGGAGAGCATGTGGGATAGAGAGAGAGAGGAGAGCATGTGGGATAGAGAGAGAGAGGAGAGCATGTGGGATAGAGAGAGAGGAGACCGTGTTGGAGACAGAGAGAGGAGAGTGTGTGGGAGAGAGAGAGAGACAGGAGAGCGTGTGGGAGAGAGAGGAGAGCGTGTAGGAGAGAGAGAGAGGAGTGCATCAGGGAGAGAGTGAGAGAGGAGAGCGTGAGAGGTAGGGAGAGAGAGATGAGAGCGTGAGGGAGAGAACGTGTGGGCGAGAGAGAGACAGGAGAGAGTGTTGGAGAGAGAGAGAGAGGTGATCGTGTGGGAAGAGAGCGAGAGAGGAGAGAGTGTGTGTCAGAGAGAGAGAGAGAGGAGAGTGTGTGGGGGGAGAGAGAGAGAGAAGACAGTGTGTGGGAGAGAGAGAGAGAGGAGAGTGTGTGGGAGATGAGAGAGGAGAGTGTGTTGGAGAGAGAGAGGAGAGTGTGGGGGAGAGAGAGAGAGAGGAGTCTGTGTGTGAGAGAGAGAAGAGAGTTTGTGGGAGAGAGAGAGATAGGAGAGTGTGTGGGGAGAGAGAGAGATAGGAGAGTGTGTGGAGAGAGAGAGAGACTGGAGAGTGTGTGGGAGAGAGAGAGAGTGGAGAGTGTGTGGGAGGAGAGAGAGAGAGAGGAGAGTGGTGTGCGAGAGAGAGGGAGCGGAGAGTGTGTGGGAGAGAGACAGAGGAGAGTGTGTGGGAGAGAGGGAGAGAGAGAGAGGAAAGGAGAGTGTGTGCGAGAGAGAGAGAGGAGGGAGAGCGTGTGGGAGAGGAGAGGAGAGCGTGTGTGTCAGAGAGAGAGAGAGAGAGGAGAGTGTGTGGGAGAGATATAGAGGAGAGTATGTGGGAAAGAGAGAGAGGAGAGTGTGTGGGCGAGAGAGTGAGAGAGAGAAGAGAGTGTGTGGGAGAGATAGAGAGAGGAGAGTGTGTGGGAGAGATAGCGAGAGGACAGTGTGTGGGAGAGAGAGAGAGGAGAGTATGTGGCAGAGAGAGAGAAGAGAGTGTGTGGGAGAGAGAGAGAGAGAGGAGAGTGTGTGGGAGAGAGAGGAGAGAGGGGAAGTGTGTGGGAGAGAGAGAGAGAGGAGAGTGTGTGGGAGAGAGAGAGAGGAGAGTGGTGTGGGAGAGAGAGAGAGAGGAGAGTGTGTGGAGAGAGAGAGAGAGAGAGGAGAGTTGTGTGGGAGAGAGAGAGAGGAGAGTGTGTGGGATAGAGAGAGAGAGAGGAGAGTGTGTGGGAGAGAGAGAGAGGAGAGTGTGTGGGAGAGAGAGAGAGAGAGGAGAGTGTGTGTGGGAGAGAGAGAGAGAGGAGAGTGTGTGAGAGAGAGAGAGAGAGAGGAGAGTGTGTGGGAGAGAGAGAGAGGAGAGTGTGTGGGAGAGAAAGAGAGAGAGGAGAGTGTGTGGAGAGAGAAAGAGAGAGGAGAGTGTGTGGGAGAGAGAGAGAGAGGAGAGTGTGTGGGAGAGAGAGAGAGGAGAGTGTGTGGGAGAGAGAGAGAGGAGAGTGTGTGGGAGAGAGAGAGAGAGAGGAGAGTGTGTGGGAGAGAGAGAGATAGGAGAGTGTTTGGGAGAGAGAGAGAGAGAGAGGAGCGTGTGTGGGAGAGAGAGAGAAGAGAGTGTGTGGGAGAGAGAGAGAAGAGATTTTGTGGGAGAGAGAGAGAAGAGAGTGTGTGGGAAGAAGCGAGTGAGAGAGTGGAGAGTGTGTGGGAAAGAGAGAGAGAGAGAGGAGAGTGTTTGGGAAAGAGAGATTGAGATTAGAGTGTGTTCTAGAGGGAGAGAGAGAGAGCAGAGCGTGTGCGAGAGATAGAGAGAAAAGAGCGTGTGGGAGAGGAGAGAGAGATGAGCATGTGGGAGAGAGAGAGGAGAGCATGTGGGAGAGAGAGAGAGAGAGAGGATACTGTGTGGGAGAGAGAGAGAGGAGAGCGTGTGTGTGTGAGAGACAGGGGGGACTGTGAGGGAGAGAGGAGAGTTTGTGGGAGAGAGTGAGAAGAGCATGTGTGGGAGAGAGAGAAGAGAGTGTGTGGGTGAGAGAGAGAGAGAGAGGAGAGCATGTGGGACTGAGAGATAGAGAGAGGAGAGTGTGTGGGATAGGGAGAGAGAGCAGAGTGTGTGGGAGAGAGAGAGAGGAGAGTGTGTGGGACAGAGAGAGAAAGAGACGAGAGCATGTGGGGGAGAGAGAGAGGAGAGTCTGTGGGAGAGAGAGAAGAGAGTGTTTGAGAGAGAGAGAGGCGAGCGTGTGGGAGAGAGAGAGGGAGGAGAGCATGAGAGGGAGAGAGGGAGAGAGGAGAGCATGAGGGGGAGAGAGATAGAGTAGAGCATGTGGGAGAGAGAGAGAGGAGATCGTGTGGGAGAGAGAGAGAGAGCAGATCGTGTGGGAGAGAGAGGGAGGAGAGGAGAGCTTGTGGGAGAGAGAGGAAGGAGAGCGTGTGTGTCAGAGAGAGAGAAAGGAGAGTGTGTGGGAGAGAGAGAGAGAGAGGAGAGTGTGTGGGAGAGAGAGAGAGAGGAGAGCATGTGGGTGAGAGAGAGAGAGGAGAGTGTGTGGCGGAGACAGAGAGGAGAGTGTGTGGGAGAGAGAGAGAGAGAGGAGAGTGTGTGGGAGAGAGAGAGAGAGAGGAGAGTGTGTGGGAGAGAGAGTGAGAGGAGAGTGTGTGGGAGAGAGAGAGTGGAGAGTGTGTGGGAGAGAGAGAGAGAGGAGAGTGTGTGGGAGAGAGAGAGGAGAGCATGTGGGTGAGAGAGAGAGAGGAGATCATGTGGGAGAGAAAGAGAGAGGAGAGCGTGTGGCAGAGAGAGAGAAGAGAGGAGAGCGTGTTGCAGAGAGAGAGAGAAGAGAGCGTGTGGCAGAGAGAGAGAGAGAGCAGAGAGTGTGGCAGAGAGAGAGAGAGGAGAGCATGTGGACAAGAGAGAGAATAGAGGAGAGCGTGTGGGAGAGAGACGAGAGCGTGTGGGAGAGAGAGAGAGGAGAGCGTGTGGGAGAGAGAGAGAGGAGAGCGTGTGTGAGAGAGAGAGAGGAAAGCATGTGGGGAGAGAGAGAGGAGAGCGTGTGGGAGAGAGAGAGGAGAGCGTGTGGGAAAGAGAGAGGTGAGCGTGTGGGAGAGAGGGAGAGGAGAACGTCTGGAAGAGAGAGGGGAGCGAGTGGGAGTTAGAGAGAAAGGATAGCATGTGTGAGAGAGAGAGGAGAGGAGAGCGTGTGTGTCACAGTGAGAGAGGAGAGTGTGTGGGAGAGAGAGAGAGAGGAGAGTGTGTGGGAGAGAGAGAGAGAGGAGAGTGTGTGGGAGAGAGAGAGAGAGGCGAGCGTGAGGGAGAGAGAGGGAAAGCAGAGCCTGTGTTAGAGAGAGAGAGAGACGAGCGTGTGGGAGAGAGAGAGAGCGGAGAGCATGTGGGAGAGAGAGAGAGAAAAGAGGAGAGCATGTCAGAGAGAGAAAGAGAAGAGCATGTGTGTCAGAGAGAGAAAGAGAGAGCGGAGTGTGTGGGAGAGAGAGAGAGTATGAGCGAGTGGGAGAGAGAGAGGATTACGTGTGGGAGAGAGAGAGAGGAGAATATGTGGGAGAGAGAGAGAGAGCAGATCGTGTGGGAGAGAGAGGGAGGAGAGGAGAGCATGTGGGAGAGAGAAGGAGGAGAGCGTGTGTGTCAGAGAGAGAGAAAGGAGAGTGTGTGGGGAGAGAGAGAGAGAGAGGAGAGTGTGTGGGAGAGAGAGAGAGGAGAGCATGTGGGTGAGAGAGAGAGAGGAGAGCCTGTGGGAGAGAAAGAGAGAGGAGAGCATGTGGCAGAGAGAGAGAAGAGTGGAGAGCGAGATGCAGAGAGAGAGAGAGGAGAGCGTGTGGCAGAGAGAGAGAGAGAGGAGAGCGTGTGGCAGAGAGAGAGCGAGGAGAGCATGTGGGCAAGAGAGAGAAGAGAGGAGAGCGTGTGGGGAGAGAGAGAGAGGAGAGCGTGTGGGAGAGAGAGAGAGGAGAGCGTGTGGGAGAGAGAGAGAGGAAAGCATGTGGGAGAGAGAGAGGAAAGCATGTGGGAGAGAGAGAGGAGAGCGTGTGGGAAAGAGAGAGGTGAGCGTGTGGGATACAGAGAGAGGAGAACGTGTGGAAGAGAGAGGAGAATGTGTGGGAGACAGAAAGGATAGCATGTGGGAGAGAGAGAGGAGAGGAGAGCGTGTGTGTCAGAGTGAGAGAGGAGAGTGTGTGGGAGAGAGAGAGGAGAGTGTGTGGGGAGAGAGAGGGAGAGTGTGTGGGAGAGAGAGACAGAGGCGAGCGTGAGGGAGAGAGAGGGAAAGCAGAGCGTGTGTTAGAGAGAGAGAGAGACGAGCGTGTGGGAGAGAGAGAGAGAGCGGAGAGCATGTGGGAGAGAGAGAGAGAAAAGAGGAGAGCATGTCGGAGAGAGAAAGAGGAGAGCATGTGTGTCAGAGAGAGAAAGAGAGAGCGGAGTGTGTGGGAGAGAGAGAGAGTATGAGCGAGTGGGAGAGAGAGAGGATTACGTGTGGGAGAGAGAGAGAGAGGAGAATATGTGGGAGAGAGAGAGATAGCATGTGGGAGAGAGAGGGAGAGGAGTGCGTGTGGGAGAGAGAGACAGGAGAGCATGTGGGAGAGAGGGAGGGAGGAGAGCGTGAGGGAGAGAGAGAGAGGAGAGTGTGAGAGGGAGAGAGAGAGAGAGGAGAGCATGAGAGGGAGAGAGAGAGAGGAGAGCATGTGGGAGACAGAGAGAGAGGAGAGCATGTGGGAGAGAGAGATAGAGGAGAGCATGTGGGAGATTGAGAGAGGAGAGCGAGTGGGAGAGAGAGAGAGGAGATCGTGTGGGGAGAGAGAGAGAGGAGATCGTGTGGGAGAGAGAGAGAGTGGAGATCGTGTGGGAGAGAGAGGGAGGAGAGGAGAGCTTGTGGGAGAGAGAAGGAGGAGAGCGTGTGTGTCAGAGAGAGAGAAAAGAGAGTGTGTGGGAGAGAGAGAGAGGAGACTGTGTTGTAGAGAGAGAGATGAGAGTGTGTGGGAGAGAGAGAGAGAGGAGAGTGTGTGGGATAATGAGAGAGAGGAGAGTGTGTGGGAGATAAAGAGAGAGGAGAGCGTGTGGGAGAGACAGAGTGAGAGAGAGGAGACCATGTGGGAGAGAGAGAGAGGAGAGCATGTGTGTGTGAGAGAGACTGGGGACAGTATGAGGAAGAGAGAGGAGAGTGTGTGGGAGAGAGAGAGAGTATGTGGGAGAGAGAGAGAGATGAGAGCATGTGGGAGAGAGAGATAGAGAGAGGAGAGTGTGTGGGAGAGGGAGAGAGAGGAGAGTGTGTGGGAGAGAGAGAGAAGAGAGTGTGTGGGAGAGAGAGAGAAGAGAGTGTGAGGGAGAGAGAGAGAGAGAGAGGAGAGTGTGTGGGAGAGAGAGAGAGGAGAGCGTGTGGGAGAGAGAGAGAGGAGAGCGTGTGGGAGAGAGAGAGAGCGGAGAGCATGTGGGAGAGAGAGAGGAGAGCGTGTGGGAGAGAGAAGAGAGCATGTGGGAGTGAGAGAGAGAAGAGAGTGTGTGGGAGAGATAGAGAGAGGAGAGTGTGTGTGAGAGAGAGAGAGGCGAGCGTGTGGGAGAGAGAGAGGGGAGATCGTGTGGGAGAGAGTGAGAGGCAAGTGAGTGGGAGAGAGTGAGAGGTAAGCGAGTGGGAGAGAGAGAGGAGAGGGAGTGGGAGAGAGAGAGAGAGGATGAGCGAGTGGGAGAGAGAGGAGAACTTGTGGGAGAGACAAAGAGAGGAGAGCATGTGGGAGAGAGAGAGAGAGGAGAGCATGTGGGATAGAGAGAGAGAGGAGAGCATGTGGGATAGAGAGAGAGGAGACCGTGTTGGAGACAGAGAGAGGAGAGTGTGTGGGAGAGAGAGAGAGACAGGAGAGCGTGTGGGAGAGAGAGGACAGCGTGTAGGAGAGAGAGAGAGGAGTGCGTCAGGGACAGAGTGAGAGAGGAGAGCATGAG